>JAJOOS010013866.1:0-17137 GCA_029582725.1 Solanum chiquidenum
TGTTGATTACCTCCTTGGTCCGGCAAGTAGCAACAAGGCGAGTTCTAACGCGTGCACTCGTTAAAAAGACTTCTAAACGAAAGAATTATCAATGCATGCAAAACACTATTCAAGAATTACTTAGTTATTATTCATACTTTGTTAATCGATTATGGTTCCCACAACCCTAGTTATGAAAGTTAGCTACTCATTATCTCAAAAACACAATCAAAATTTATTAAAATAAATATGCTTGTGTTAATCATAAAAAGTTAAGAACAATAACTAAACTATCTTTTATTAATCACAAATACAAATAAATAATAAAGGAGAAGAAAGAATAAACCACAATTCTCCGGCCTCCACGGCGGCTCTTCCAAAGTTTCTAAGCTAGAAAAAAATTTATAGTGTCTTCTATCTTGGTTCTTCGCCTCCCCTCAAATAATTATTTCTATGCACTATTTATAGATGTAGAAAATCCTAAATAAAATAATTGAGTCCAAATTAAATTAGGAATCCAAAACCAAAAGGAATTGGATTCCTTTTTTCTTTTTCGCCGTGAACAGTAGTGCCGCCTCAACAAATTTGTTGATTCTGCACCGCCATTCATCAATTGGCCAGTGCATTGAGAGACTGCCACGTGGCAGCTTATTCATTCAACTTGAATATTTTGCAATTCGCAATATGCCCCTTTTATATAAATATAATATTTTATTCACTTTAATCCATTAAGCTGCCTGCTTGATTTCCTTTTTGAACCTTCAATGTTTAATTCGTTTTAGCTCCAAACTTCTCCAATTTTCCACCAATTTAATTCTACAAATAAAATACACAATTTAGTACAATCCATCAAATTAATGCTCAAAAAGGACAAATATAAATAATAAATATGATGAAATAATGATTAAAAATATGTATTTTTAACCTCACATCAGTAACTAAATAACACAATCTCAGTACATAAAAGAAAATGCCTTTTCACTGACAAAAAAATTTCATTGATAACGGAAGCAACAACAGATTTGTTGTTCATCCTCAAATTTCTTCTCCTCCTTGACCGGTTGGGGTGAGAATTTCCGGGAAGATGATGACGACTTCGAAGATAGAATTGTCGGCGTTATTTCAATTAACCTATGATCAATTTACGAGGACTAAAATCATGTTAAGACCAAGCAAAAATAATCTCATCTGCGTCCGGAGTGAGAATTTTCTTTTTTTCAAATACAACCTAGGTTGATTTAGAGCAATATTAAAAGGCAAAACACATAAAAAGAAGACTTTGACAGAAATTTTAATTAGAAAAAAAAATAATTTTGAAAGAGGATTTGATTTTCCAGTTTTAATTTTGATTTAGTGTTGTAAATGGTGTTGTAGCAATGGCAGCCACTCCACAGAACAAAGAAGACCAACGATGGGGTTAAACATAATTGAAAAAGAAAGAAAAATAAAGAATTAAAACTAAAACATAAATAAAAACAAAGATTAGGAAATTATATAAAATTGACAGATGGCAAACAATAATTGGTGTGTGGTTACACATTTTTTTTTATAAGTGGGATTAACTGAAAAATGAGATATTTATATCACTTTTAAATTATTTAGTGGGGTACTAGGACCTTTATAAAGTTTGAATGTCTTTTTAAAAAAAGTGTCATAGTTGACAAATTTAAAAAAGAACTTTAAATAAGTCAAAATTGACTTAAAATAAGTTCGGAAGTATTTGACAAGGTAAAAAATGACTTAAAATATGTCAAAAATCAAAAGTAGGTCTCCCCTACTTTTTATTTTTTGACTTAAAAGTCATTTGTTTGACTTTTTATTTTTGACTTAAAAATTATTTTTTTATGTCAATCCAAACGGGCTCTAAGAAGGTGTTTGGATTGACTTTTTTGTAAGTGACTAAGTTAAAAGACAAAAGTCATAAGTTCGAAACACCCTACTATTGACTCTTTTTTTTGTACTTTTTCAGTTTTACAAAAAGCACTTTTTATGTTATTCAAATACTTCTAAAATAAAAAAGCTTAAAAACGAAAAGTCACTAAAAAAAAATTAATTCAAACCACCACTAGAAGTGGAATTTATTGATGAAAAGAAGGAAAGTGAGGACAGTGGGATTAAATAAAATGAGGAAGAAAAGGGATTACCAAATGAGGGAAGTTTAAGACTACAAGAAGAAAGAGAGAGAAAGTTTATTGCAGAGGTTTAAGTAATATACACCATAAAAATGTAACTTATATTATCAAATTATTTAAAGATACTTTTAATTAAGTCTTTTTAAGATGCGTGATTTATAATCATGAAAAGTAAAAATGAATTACTTGTTATAACAAGAAGTAAAAGTAATCGATATTTTGACTTAAAATGCATAATTTGTAATCATAAAAAAAAATACTTACTACGACAAGTAAAAGTAAACGATATTAACAATGAATTATAATTTAAATTCAAACTATAAAGGAGTGAGAATGTACATATCATGATTACAAGATGGTTTATATATATATATATATATATATATATATTGGGCATTCAAGGATGGACATTCGATTCTTCAATTTGATTTTATTAATTAAATTTTTATTCGGTGTTCGATTTTGAAAAAAGTGTGCACCAAAATATCAGACCAAAGTATTTTGATTTGATTTTTTTTTATCTTTGGTTCGATTTAATTCGATGTTTTAAAAACAATTTTTTGATGCAAGCAAATAAAAAATAAAATGAGAATAAAATTACCAAAACGTTTAACTAAACATAAAAGTTGAAAACTCAAAATAATGAATAAACATATTATAATTAAAGTTTCCAACAAAGAACTAATGGAGGTTTTTTCTCTTTCCAATTTTTTGTTTCCAACAAACACTCTTTGTAATAGCAGCCTACAATTAAAACAAGAATTCAACACTTGAAACTTAGAAGTTAAAACAATGCAAAGTCACAAATGCCTTAATATTCAACTTCAAATAAAAAACAAAAAGAGTCACAACTCACAGACACAAGTCACCAAGAATATAGTTAATAAAATTTAAAATATTATTTTAAATTTAGCTGACAAAATTTCGGTTAACGGTGCACCAATTTTTTTTTGACCCTTACACCAAAAAATCAAAATCGAAAAACTGAATTAATTTGATTATGCTGATGAAGGATTCCTCGAAAAGTTAAGGATTAGTAATACTTTTTAGAAATCGAATGAATTCGGTCTTATACATACGCGAGGAAGGTAATCAAAAAAGAAAGAAAATGGGTTCTTCTTTCTTTTATCACTTAGGAGCCGTGTGAGATGAAAGTCTCATGCACGGTTTTGAATGAGAGAAAGAAGTGAGGAATCCTCTTTTCGACTCTGACTCTCCCACTCCAGTCGTTGCTTTTCTTTCTATTGCTTCGAAAGTAGCTGCTTCAACTTCAGCCACTCGAATTTTTGATGTTTTACTCGAAAAATATAATTAAACTGGTTTTAAGAGTCGCCACTTAATTTTTAAGAAAAAACAAAAAAAATGATTTTCAATAGATTCAAACAGAAAATCAATTGAAATATTTAAGGGGGGTTCGGGGGTTCTTATTAGCATTTCGGGAAGGTTTGAAAACACCCGAAATGCCCGCTAATATGCAGTTATCCAGCAATTAATTATTTGACTAAAATATTTTAAACTTATCTTGAATTGCAAAAGTGAACTACTTTATAGTTGAGACCTATTTTAATAGAAAAATAATGAAATATTATCTAAATGAAGTATTTCATAAATTTATTTATTTATCATTTATTTATTTTTTTAGTCAAGTGAAAGATGAGTAATTTAGTTAAGTAATTAATTCAAAATGGGTGTCTTTCGGGGATTTGAATATTTTCGACCTTAAGATTAACGACAAATACTAACAAGTAAAACGAACACAGTAAAGTAAAGAGAGAAAGAAGGTTGGGCCCAAGTCTAGTTTCTATCCGCATGGATCAGTGTTTGGGCCCATTTTCATTTTGGGCCTTCGGCCCATTTTAGTCATCTGCACCTGTCCTAAATTCTAGCAAGACAATAGATAAGTGGGCTTAGGCCCAAAAATTACAAAATACATTTTTTGTAACAAAGAGTGGGCATTTGGCCCAATCTTTTCAATTTTTTGATCTGATGCACTTTTTTTTCAACTTGGAGACCTGTTCGTCAATTTTTAGATGGCTGACTCGATGGAGGGGGAATTTGAGCCTGTATGGCTCTCACGAAATGCAAGGGAAGGAGATAGGAGTTCATATTAGTTAAATATGAGATTCTGCCTTTTTTTTTTAATTTAAGGAAACAACTTTACAACAGCAAGAAGGGGAAACCTTATGTGCTACTAGACTGTGAACACCAAAACATGAGCATTCCACGACAAATAAGCGAGTGAGCTCGAGATGAAGGGTAACGAAGTAGCCTTAGAATAAATGCAAAGAAATAGTAAAGCCAAACATGAGACAAACAGCAGCACCACATATATATTAGAGATTTTAATTGAACGAATTGGACCCTTTGACATGATAGCTAACTCGAACAACTCTTAGAAGCAATGAACAGCAACAACCCCAACATCATTGAAATAGTACATCGACTAAAGAGTTGGGATTTAAAACGGAGTTTACCTTCTTGTGTGCAGCGGGCTGAAACAAACGAGCCGGAACGAGCGATGACCTTTCCCACGAATGAAACTTTAAACAACCTCAGTAGACAGAGAACGAAAAGAAGATCTAAATCCGAGGTTCTATAGTCTTTTCCTATCTCATATGTATTTGTTTATGTGTATCACTGCTATTTCCCAACTATTTCCTTACTACTTTTCTCTGTTTCTTTCTAATGTCTCCAATCTATATTTCCAACTCTATTTTTTTTCTCGTTTCTTGCCAAATTTCTTCCCATCCCTAATGCTGAAGAATAACAAGAATCTCGCTGAAATTGGAATGGGTTGAAGAAATAAAAGGGAAGTTGAGTTTCTGTAAATAGGAATATGAGCTGTCGGAAATTATTGAATGAAGGGCCCAAAAATAAAGTCTTTTGGTGGGTTTAAAATAAGATATAGCTAAGTGCATTAATAATTTAGCCAAATTGAATTTAATTTGTAAATTCGATTAAAATCTAATTATAATTAATTTAGGAATTTCTCAATTGTAACGAAACAAAGTGATTAACTTAGTTATAAAATAATTGATTTGAATACAAGCTAATTATTTGAAAATTTAAGACTACAATTCAAGCCAAAACTAAATTATTAAAATACTTATTTAAAACAACGTATAAATCTTTTGATATGATTTTCAAATATTTATGAAATATACTAATTACGCACATATATAATTATATGAAACATGTTTATTATTTAAAATACTATAAAATCGACGGAGATACTTAAAATAACCTTGAAACTATTTGAATTTTATAAAGCTAATTATTCTAAATCGTTTGAAAATTAAGAAGCTCAAAAAAATAACTTTTATCGGGGAGGTCAAAATTGGGTGTCAACATTCGATATTCCTTTTTATTTCTCATCAAACGAATGGCATCTTCTTCTGGAAATCCTAGATATTCTTAGCATCCACCCCTAAGTATAAGGGTGATGGACGGATTGGGTTGAAATTGGAAATATTAACATGGGATCAAAACTATCCTTGTCGTCTGTGTTTTGGACCACAAATACCCTTAAAACGTTTTGAGAGGAAGGGATTTTTGTCATGTTGGACTGTCTGGGTGGACTGACATGTCGATCTATGAACTAGAGAGATCCCTAAATATCCATTTGAGAAAATAGAATGACAAAGATAACATTTTAAGGGTATTTGTGGTCCAAAACATAGACGGCAAGGGTAGTTTTGATCTCAAACATAATTAAAGAGTATTTATGAGCTATTTCGAATAGTTCGAGGGTAATTTTGACTATTTTCCGTACTTACTACAATGAATCCAAATCAGTCCAATTTTTCAACTCACAATTTATAAAGCAAAATTTTCAAACCATGATAAGTTAATAACTATGCCTCAATCTCAAACAAACTAAAAAGGTATAATAGAAATTTTGAATAATTTTCGACAAACATATTCTATGGCTTTTGTAGGCCATGAGAATTGCATATAACACACTTGGAGTATCAATTTTTCGCGCAAATTTCACATTTTAACTATCAGCTATTCCCTCTTTCTACAAGAATTATCATTAACTATGTATTAAAACGCACTTCCACCTTGTTTGGATGGTTGTTATCCATTGTATTGTATTGTTAGCTATGATGCAATGTTTGTTTTGATTGTTACTTAAATTTGATTGTGTTGTATCGTCTAAATTCATCGTTAGGTAACGACGAAAAGTCTCATCGCATCGTTACGTTAATATTTTCTTTTCATTTTTTTCTTTTCTTATTATTTAATAATCTTACTTTATTCTTTATCCTATATTTTCATTGCAACTCTACGTCTACCCTACTTTTCTAATGCACTTATCATTCGAATTATTGATGTGTGACATTATATAACGACGGGGGAACAATACAAGTTACCCAAACATTATTTTCATTAAAGCAATAAAATACAATACAATATAATACAGTACAGTACAATATAATACAATAAATTATGAAACAATACTTAACAAACATCCAAACAGAGTGTTCAACTATCAATTGTTTTCATTTCCTACTTGAACTATCACCATCGTTCAAATAGAAAAAGGGATCAACTAATAGTTGATATGTGTTTAATTAATACATAAATGATGATAATTCAAATAAGAAAAGAAAATAACTAATAGTTAAAAATATAAAATTCGCAAAAGTAATAATTCAGATATGTTTTTGATATTTTGCTTCTTTCCTAATGTGATGCAAGTAAGTGTCAAGAACATATTCATAGTCTTCTTTTCGAAAAATGAGGTTAAAGGACTTCACCTCAGATTGTAGCCAAATCCACTTGAATTTATGGTCATCATAAAAATCTGTAACCTTCTCATTATGTTCCAATGTGACTTTGATCGGATTGTTCTCGTTCTCCATCTCCTTCCCCGTCTCCGTCGTACTTACTTTGATTTTACATTTTTTGGGAGACATATTGTTGCTCAAATATATCTCAACAGCTTCATAAAGTTCATCAAATTCGTCGATCACCATTATTACCTTATTTGAGAACATTTTCTTGAGATCAGAGAAATGATTTTGCTTTTTAGTGATTGTTTCCGCCAACACCACGAGCCCCCTGGATATTGTAAAAACAGCGGCTATTGCTTGTAAAACCTCCATAGATTTTATGCTTAAGCAATAGAGTTCTTCTTCTTTTGCAAGATTGAATTTGTTTTCTTATATTAATTATAAGAGGAAAAAACAGAGTATGATTGACTTTGTTATGTGAAGAAAAATCAAACAGCGTGGAGGGAGAAATTGGAACAATCAAGGAAATTGTTAGTGTCACTCAATTATTAAAATTATTTATCAAAGTCAATTTTTTTTTATGGGATATGGTCTCTATTGAGAATAAGTAGTTAGTTTGTTAGTTAAATTTCTGTTATGTAACTATCTGTCAGCTGTATTAATTTGTTAGAGAATGCACAATGTGTGATATATGTGTGATCTATATCAGGAGCACATTCTCCTTTATTGTAAACAATTAGAAATAAAAATCCTCTTTCCTCTCTTCTTCAATTCATATGTTCCTTCCATAACTGCTTCCATGGAAGCTACTCTTCCATGGCTTCTATCATAAAAGCTTAAAGTTTACAATCTGATCAGTAGCGGAGCTAGAATTTTCAGTAAGGGGTTCAAAATCTATAGAAATAGATACAAGAAGTAGCCGAAGGGGTTCGTCATCTACTATATATACATAAAAAATTATTTTAACCATGTATAAATAGTATAATTGTCCAACGAAGGGGGTCGGATGAACCTCCTTATAATGTCCCTTGTTATAAAAGTGGTTCATATATACTCTTACTGTTATACAAATGCTCACATATACTCTTTTCCTCTAATTAAAGTGAAAAAAATAATTTTTATTTAATTTATTGACTTCTGTTAGAGAAAAATGGTATATGTGAGCCGTTTGTATAACAGTACGGGTATATATGAACTAATTTTATAATAAGGGACATATCAGCTTCAGTTGACAAAGTTAAGGGGTATATCTGACTTTTTTCCTTTTTTTATTTATTATCACTTCAAAAGTCGCCTATTAGAATTTTTCAACAAAATATGACGTATTTTTGTTTAATCAATTCCTATGACATAATAATTTAAAACTTAGCATAAACTATACACCCGGTCCAAACTCATAACTCGAATTTTTTTCCTATATAGTTTGTAATGATGAGGAATATCCGTAGAAGCTTTGTATTTTGGTTGATAAAATTCATAAACTATATTTGTGTGGAACTAGTTAAAAGAGTGGTTACCTCTATTTAGGTCGAAAAAGGAAAACACTTTTTTTATTATATGATTATTGAAAATTATTATTTTTCATTTCAATTTGTTTATCTTATTCGAAGTACGACGGTCAAACTGACTAATATTTGAAGTAGTATAAACAAATTTGGTTGATCTTCTTATTTATTAAAAAAATAATATGACTTTTGAGTTTTGTTTAATAGTTTCAATAGGTGGTGACTTTTCAAGTGTTAAAGTTGAAGAATAGTAACTCCAATGCAATTTAATGTTCACATAGTTTGAATCTCGAAAAAGTGTGTAAATTTAGACAAAGGAAGTATTAAGTTTTTAATTTTAATATTTTTTACTTTACTTTTCATGATATATGTTGGTAGAATATATTGATAAGTTGAATATGTTAATAAATTTCATTTAGACACTCAAACTACGATATATTGTAATTGAATATCTGAACACATGATTAATGTCGTATTAGATATTTCTGGCTTAGATTTTGAAAAAGTTTGTGTGTGTTCTCAAGCTCTTGTTATATATACGTAGATAAGTTAGCCGCATAAGATATGTTATCTCCTTTAATTAGATACATTAATTTGAGTTAAAACAAGTTTTAGATTTTGCGACTTAATAAGGCTAATATGTGTTGACACCCAATTTTGACCCTCCACAATATAAATTAATCATCGAGCTTCATAAATTTCAAACGATTTACAATAATTAGTTTTATAAAAATAATAATAATATGGTTTAAATAGTTTCGCCACTTTTTTAAAAAAATGATATATATGTTTTATGTAATTATATATATAATTAATGTATTTTATGAATATTTGAAAATCATCTCTAAAAGATTTTATATTTTAAATATTTGGTTAATTATTTAGTTATATACTCCCTCCGTCCCATTTTATGTGGTAACATTTCCTTTTTGGTCAGTCCCAAAAAAAATGTCACCTTTCCTTATTTGTTAAGTATTTAAAGGTATAATTCATCTTTTACTCTTGTTGGTCCCACTTAATCTTGAAAAGAGTACTCCAATACATTTGTTAGGAGAGAGAAAAATAAGTCTATTTTTTTTAAGGGCAATTTGGTAACATTTCAAAGTCTTTATCTATTTATTAAACTCCGTGCCCAGTCAAATGTTGCCACATAAAATGGGACGGAGGGAGTAATAGTTTATATATTTTTATTTTATACTTATAATATATATATATATATATATATATATATATTGAAATAATTAGTTTTTTAAATTAAGTTAATTATTTTATCTCGTCAAGATTACGAAGTTCATTAATTAATTATATTAATTCGCCTTATTTAAAATTTAGCTGAATTCACCAATTAAATTCAATTTGGCCAATTCCTTAATTCTAATTGGTTACAATTGCAATCCCTAACCATCCTCTAATATCAATTCAAAACCCATATTTAAGATCAGTTTTGGGCCATTTCAAGTGACCCAATTCAACAATTCTAGCAGCCTACTACTTTCAACAGAAACCCGGCCCAACCCATTTTCAATACAAAAGAAATCCATCAGCATATAAAATACAATAGCAATACAAACAACATACGTACAGTACCGATCCCCATACGTTTCTTCTTCTTCTTCACGCAAAACTCAGAAATTCCAGCAAATTCGGAAATCTCATCCAACTACCCTGCAGAGCCCATAACTTAGCAGCCTAATCGATCACGTCGCTGTCCCTCTTCCCCTTTTTCAAAGATTTTCCCATCCCCCTTCACTGTTGATCTCGAAAAGGAGCAAAGAAAAATTCAAAAATTTTCTTTTGAAAATTTCCAATGGATCCCCCCCCCCCAAAGTTGCTCCATTTTTCCCTATAAATTATCAATTCAAAACCCATATTTAAGATCAGTTTTAGGCCATTTCAAGTGACCCAATTCAACAATTTTAACAGCCCACTACTTTCAACAGAAACCCGGCCCAACTCATTTTCAATACAAAAGAAACCCATCAGCATACAAAATACAATAGCAATACAAACAACATACGTACAGTACCGATCCCTGTACGTTTCTTCTTCTTCTTCACGCAAAACTCAGAAATCCCAGCAAATTCAGAAATTTCATCCAACTACCCTGCAGAGCCCATAACTTAGCAGCCTAATCGATCACGTCGCTGTCCCTCTTCCCCTTTTTCAAAGATTTTTCCATCCCCCTTCACTGTTGATCTTGAAAAGGAGCAAAGAAAAATTCAAAATTTTTCTTTTGAAAATTTCCAATGGATCCCCCCCCCCCCAAAGTTGCTCCATTTTTTCCTATAAATAGTACCCCCCCCCCTCAGTGATTAAAGAGAGGTGAAAAATATTGGGATTTTACATATACAAAAAATAGTTTACAAGGGAGTTTGGAAATTGGATTTTGACATGTTTTGGAGTTCGGTTCTTTGGTAATAACTGTTTTACACTTACAAATTATTATTTAGCTCTCTAATTCTAAGTTCCGAGAAGTTCGCAGCTCAGATTCTCTGGGCTTGCTGTTCATATTGAGATTTTGTGGTAGAAGAGTCGCTATTCTCAGCTCATTTTTCTTAGTCTCGCTGCTCCGAAGAAGGTAATATCCTTTTCTTTTCGAATGATGTATATTCCATGATGGGTTCTTCCTCAATAGTCATTCTCTGTAGGATTTTTGTTTCTTTTGTGATAGTTGTATCCCTTAGTATGGTCTAATTATGAGTTTAAATATCATCATCTCGCTAAATAAATTGATGTGATTGGTTTAGTGTCGTTGCTTTACGTATCGGTCAAGTTGAATGCTTCCTGTCATTATCTCGATTTTATATATAAACCCGAATCGGCATTTTGTTCTCTCTTGCGAAAATTCGAAGCCTTATGTTCATTAGTTAAGATCATTTTATAGCATGTGCTTGTTAGATTTCTCAAGTGTTTAGTGATTAAATGCTGTCGGGACTCTTTATTCTTCTAGTTTGTACACTACTTTGCTATGGAAAAAAATTTGATTTTCAGCCTAGATTTAGTAAATCAGCTCGGTTACGTTTGATGTTTTAATCTTTAGTTGATGACCCATCTGCGCTATTATTATTTTTCTAACTTATATCAAATAGATAGTAACATTAATTTAAACTATTAGTTGGTTGCTCTACTACTTTTGATCCTACCTTGCTAATGCTTTAGCTTGAATTCATTCTTGGTTAGACATATGATTTCTTCAATCGACTATCTGTTTAAAAGATTAATGATGGAATTTGTCTCATTCAAAATTAGCTATTGTTTCATTTTGTTTAAAATTTGGAAGAATTCCCAGCTTTCTTCTCCTTTTAGCACTAGTATGTTTGCCTCCCTTAACGTTGAATTGTTAATCATTCATGGTAGAGATTTATTTGTAAGGGTACTCTTTCTTTGCTCTGTTATTTTTGACTAGATGCAATTTGGGACAGTCAAAGTAAAATTTGACAATCTTGGTTCATTTTTTTTTCATTTAAAGTTCCTAGTGAGTGGTGTTTAATTGGATAAGACCTCTCAAATGTTTTCAGTTCATCTTTATCGTAACTTGAGTGACGATTATTTTCAGTTGTTGGAGGTCTTCGTTTTGCACGTTGTTAATTTGATTTAGAACATGTTCTCTTATGATAATGCATCACCTTGCTTCGTTTAGATTTCATGTCTTTAAGACCATGTGTTTGGCTTCTTCTTTTTTTCTTTTTTTTATGTTTCAAGTCATTGGTTGTTAGAATTTTCATGCCTTGATTTGGAATTTTCAAGAAAATGCTATATGTTTGTTTATGGACTAATTTAGTGGCCTGGACTAATTTAAATGTATTTATATGTGGTGCTCTTGATTGAAACTAGTAAGTCCTTGCTACTCTTCACTGCTAGTTCATCAAAGTCCCATTATGTTTATTAAAGATCAGTGCAATAATTCATAAGTTGTGTAGTTTCATTTTAATGCACGGTTATTATTTTAAATATTAATCTGCATTTTCTTGCTTTTTTTTTTACATGTGAAATTTGCTCCGAGTTCAACATCCTCTCCTTGCATCTCCTCTCCTTGCATCTCCTCATTGGGTCAAAGGCCCAATTTTACCTCTTAACAAGTCAGCCAACTTTGAGAAATCGAAGAACAAGTCTTTGGAGTTGATGTACAGGTCTCGAAAAGCAGAAAAATGAGTTGTATACATCTGATATACACTAATATACAGCCTGTGTATGCAAAAACGGGATTGGATTAAAGCTCAAAAAATTGCAACGAAATTGGCCCAAGAAGGGGCCCAATTTCATTATCTCTTTTACTCTTCTAATTGTTTGATTATGTTTTGGCTAATCTCATTTAACTCTAACTTTAAATAACGTAATTAGATTCCCCAAAAAAGACGAGTCATTTTCTTTATGTTAGTTTATTTTTAATACATTTCACTTGTTGTGTTTACTTATTTTATTAATCAAATATTGGTCGAATCTTGTATTTTAATTAAGTTAAATCTTTGTTCTTAAAAAGATACATTTTTTTAAGGCCTCTTCACTTGATCACATTTTATTTTAAAGTGGTTTTAAATTAAAGTATTTTTCTCAAATGAACTAAAAAATGTTCTCTTTCTACTTAGTCATTTTCTCAAAAAGGTTAGTCGAAACTTTAATTTTTCAATTAAATCAAATGACTCCATGCTTAAATTAACCAATTTGGTTTAAGTTATTATTTTAAAAATGTATCAAATAAATTCTAATTAATTTAGTTTTGTTATAATTCTATTCACTTGCGTTTTAATTCAAATGTTTCATTTTGGATTCCTTTCTCTAAAAAATAAAAAATGAAATAAAATGTGTTATTTATTTAACTATTTTTTCTCAAAGTTAATCGGATATTGTAAATCATTATTATTTTTTATGTTAAATCATTTTCCCAAAGAATTAGTCAAAAAATATGTCTTAGTCAAGTCGCAGGTCAACCGCATGTTAGCGGACACTTCGAATGCTTAAACCCTTCTCGAAATGTAAATTGAACCCCGAACTCTCTTTGATATTTTCAAATGATTATTTCTGTTTAAATCTTTGAAAATTATAAGTTTTCTTAATTTTTGTAAAAAATTAAGTAGCGACTCTTTTCTAAGTATTTTTCTTAAAATGTTTTATACTTAGAATATTTCAAAAAGTGATTTTTCTAAGATTAGTAAAATTACGGCATAACAATATGTACAAATTAAATGAGGTAACATATTTAAGTGTAACAAAAATATTCTACCATATATTAAGGTATACAATCAAATAAGAGTGTAGTACGATTGTTTAAATGAAATTTACTACAAATTTAAGAAATTGTCGATATAATATGTTGTGGTAATGATATGATATGTACAAGACCATAAAATTTCAAAGATATTTCTAATATATTATACACATATTTAATTTAAAATTACTAAATTATAAAAAAAAAAAAAAGTTTCGTACTCTATCACGGGAAAAAGCTCAAATATGTCATCCAACTTTGAGAAAAGTCTCATCTATGTCATCCATTAAAAGTTTAGCTCATCTATGTCTTTTCGTTTGAGAAAAGACTCATCCATGCTATTATTTAATTTGTTAGCGGAAAACACTTTCAATTTTGCAAAATTAATTTTTACACGCGGTCAATTATGATGTTGCCATGTCATTATTTTAATTATTTTTTAAATAAAAAAGGCTCAAATGTTTATAAATTTATTATTTTGAGATATTTTATTTTATTTTACGTATCAAACAATCTGTAAATAGATGTTTAGTCATATTTCATTATGAAATTAAGAAAAAAAAGGTTTTTATTTTTAATTATAGTGAAAAAAATGATATTTAAAAATTAAAGTTGTGTTTGGTCATGAAATAAATTAGAGTTGTTTCTGAATTTTTATAAGTAATATATATTAAGAAAAAAAGAAGAAGTAAAAACAACTCTAATTTATGATTTATTTATTTTTGAAAAAAATGATTTTTCCAGAATTTCGTGGCTTCAAAATTGAACTCCGGAAAAAAAGTGAAAATACTCATAACCAAATAACTAAAGGACTGTTTGGATTAACTTTTTTTAAGTGACTTATAGGTTAAAAGACACAAATCATAAGTTGGGAACGATGAACACCCAACTATTGACTTTTGACATTTGACATTTTATGGGTACTTTTTCAACTTTTTTAAAAAATGTTTAAAAACATTTTTTGTGTTATCCAAATATTTTCGAAACATAAAAACCACAAATTACTAAAATAAGTCTGTCCAAACCCCAACTAAAAGTGGAGTTTATTGATTAGTTGAAGGAAAGTGATGACAATGGAATTATATAAAATGAGGAAGAAAACAGATTTACCAATAAGACTGCAAGAAAAAAGAAAGAAAAAACTTATTACAGAGATTTAAGTAATATACACCATAAAATGTCACTTTTATATTATCAAATTATTTAAGATACTTTTAATTAAGCCTTTTAAAATGCGTGATTTGTAATCATGAAAAGTAAAAAATAAATTATTTGTTACAACTTAGAAATAAAAGTGATCAATATTTTGATTTAAAATGTATAATTTGTAATCATAAAAACTAAAAACAAATTACATATTACAACAAGTAAAAAGTAGTGACAGATATTGACAATGTCATAATTAAAAGAATGTACATATCATGATTAAAAGATGGTTTATATACATACCAAGTATATCAAATGTATTTAGTTTCATGCATGTTTATTGCTTCAAAATCGCACTCACATTCTGAGATAAATATATTTTATGTTTGATTGAAATAAATAACCCTCGAAGGAAAGGAAAAAATTAGAGATCAGTTGATTGGTGAAATGAGATTAATAAAGAATATCTCATACCTCAACTTTTGTTTGTCTATTAGACATAAGTTTTAACTTTTGTCTATAAGACATAAAATTTATGATCAATTTAGCAGATTCACTATATTGAAATATCTTACTCTTCTACTTTATAGACATAACTTCTAGCTTTTACGTAAAAGGCAGAATTTGTGATCAATTGAGCAAGTTCACTGTCTTGAAATATCCTGTGTCCACAACTTACACTCGATGAACAACAAAAAATCAAGACCGCCCCGCCTATAAGGGTCATTCGTGAACTTAACCCGGCCTTTTTAGACAAGGCACAAAACAATTGGGCCTCACCTGGAGAGTCAGTTAGAAGGCCCACCCGAGCCCATTTACAAGTACCCGAATTCAGTTGTCTTGCTGAAGAGGTCATCTTCATCAATTTCCCCTCTTTTTTTAATTTCAATTTCAATTTTCTTCTGCAAAACCCTATCTCTCTCTCATAGAAGATCAGGATGACGAAGCAGCAAGCTAACTGGTCTCCTTACGACAACAATGGAGGGTAATTCTTAATGCATATTGTTATTATTCTTTTTTGGCTTCATTTTTTACTATGTTGAATGTGATCTCGATGGTAATATCTGATCTGAAAACTGTTTGCAGAACATGTGTTGCGATTGCAGGTGCTGATTACTGTGTAATTGCTGCTGATACTAGGATGTCCACTGGTTACAGCATTCTAACTCGTGATTACTCCAAGATCATTAAATTGTATGTCTCTTTTTTCTTCTCTAATTAACCTTGTAGTTCTTTAATTACCTGAATTTTATCTAAGTGTAGTGCTCTAGAGTAGGATAATTAAACCTTTTTGAAAGAAAAAAAATGTGAATGTGGTGTCTGAACCAGCTTGTGCGCAGCTCGTCTAATTACACGCGAGCCATAGGATTCAACATGTAATATATATACATAGAAAATGATATCAGCCTCTAGGGGTAACTGAGATAAACTTACATAGAATTTTATTTAAACTATATATACATAAGACATAAGTTTGTCCTTGAATATACAATGTAATTTTTCGCCGGATGAACCTCTGTGCACCCACGTGGCTCTGCCGTTGCTGGTATCTAACTGTCCATCAAGGCTTGGACAGATAGGAAGTAATCACCCGTGTCCATTAAGATTTTAACCAGAGACATTATACTTATTAAGCTAATCTTACATAGAAATATATATAAAGGTTAAGAGGATGTCAAAACATTTGTATATGACAGAACTGATTTTTGAAAAAAATTAACTCTGTTTAATGATTCCCTAGATTTGGGTAGTCTAGTCTCATTTCCAGTGTAAAGTATGTAGCTGTTTTATAGAGTGCGCTTTTCAGGTTTGTTCCCTGTCCATGTTATGATAAAATGTGAGTTCATGAACTCACCATTGTAGTGATGTATCTAGACAGAATTTAGAGAAAGGGGAGAAGAGAATATTATTGATCTTGGAGAAGAAGTGCCTCCAATTGAATCATTTACACTGGCTTATATAGCCTGAAAACTAACCAACTAACTTTCTACTTGACACATTAATCGAGGTAACTAACAAGTCTAGTAAGCATCAATTAACTACACTAAACTAATTAACTAACATTTGGAAATTTACTGTAGTTAACTAACTGGTACAGTAACAGAGTTTTATATTTGAACACACCCCCTCAAGCTGAAGGGTGCAAAATATTAAGCACACCAAGCTTGCCTAAAAGGTATGAATGTTGAGCTTGGCTCAATCCTTTCGTTAGTAGGTCTGCAAGCTGCTGCTGAGTATGAACATAGGCAGTGTCAATGATTCCTGCTTTGATCTTGTCTCTGATGAAGTGACAGTCAATTTCAATATGCTTCGTCCTTTCATGGAAGACTGGATTTGCTGCTAGTTGTATGGCTGATTTGCTATCACTGAATATAGTAATAGGCATGTGAATCTTCACACCTAGTTCAGTAAACAACCCCAACAGCCAAG
>JAJOOS010013867.1:0-10388 GCA_029582725.1 Solanum chiquidenum
TTTAGGCCAAATTTAGAGAATTTGAGAAGACATGGGTTCATGGGGATGTCTTTCTAAAATCCATTAATAATCATTTAAAACCTTTTTATGCAAGAACCCACTCTAGAATCGAAATAGGTTTTTGTGTGTATTTGAAAAACCTTGAAAACCTTTTGATTGGGCTCCTTGAAAGAAAGAATAATCAAGGATAAAAGATCCCCATACCTCTAAGTTGAAAACCCATGAAAATTGAAGAAGAATCACTTGAAATCTTCAACCCTAGCTCCAACTCCTCTTCTTCCTTGAGTTAGAAAGAAAAATAGAGAGAGAAAGACTTTGGAAATTCTAATTTGAAGAATATAGTTATAACCCTCATTTAAATGATCTAATATACCTAAAATAATAAAAACTACTTAAAAATAAATCCCCAAACTACCCCTCACTTAGTTGGACCTCTTTTTTTTAACAAGTTATTAATGCATAAAACCCATGTGAGGCCCTACTTTATCCTACTTCATTTTGAGGGGCGTTACAATTGCTCAAACCAAAGGACGTGACAATAAACTCATAATGATCATAGGGGTCCTGAATGCTGTCTTTGGAGTATCATTATCTCTTACTCACACCTAATTATAGCCCGATATGAAGTCTATCTTAGAAATGTAAGTGGTACCATGAAGTTGATTGAAAAGATTATCAATTCTTGGAAGGGGATACTTATTATTTATGGTAATCTTGTTCAATTGTCGGTAGTCAATACATATCCTAAGAGAACCATCTTTCTTCCTCAATAATAAGACTGAAGCGTCTCAAGGTGAAACACTTGGTCAAATGAATTTTTTATCAACAAGGTCTTGCAAATGCTCTTTAAACTCTGTTAACTTAGTGGGAGCCATTCTATAAGAAGGAATAGAAATAGGTAGAGTATCAGGACTGATATCTATATCGAAGTTTATTTCAATCTTAGGAGGGACTCCAGGAAGATCATCTAGAAACAATTTTGGAAACTCACTCAGAATTGGAACTGACTGAATCAGAGGTGTCTCAACACTAGAGTCATTAACTCGAACAAAGTGATAGATGCACCCCTTGAAAACTAACTTTCTGGCCATAAGGTATGAAATAAAATGTCCCTTATGCACTACTGAACTACTCTTCCACTTTATAACAAGCTCATGAGGAAACTGGAACTTAACTACTCGAGTTCTACAATCAACTGAGGCATAACAAACATGAAGCCAGTCCATGCCGAGAATAACATCAAAGTCAACCATATCTAACTCGACTAAGTTAACCATGTCATCCTTGCGATTGACAAAAATGATACAATCACGATAAACACTCTCAACTAGAGAGAGTCACCAACAAGTGTGGAAACAGGGAAGGGCTCAAGAAGTTGCTAGGGAAGAATATCAAAATTTATAGCAATATATTGGGTCACAAAAGATAGACTCGCACATGTATCAAGTAATGCATATACATCAAAATTAAAGACTTTGGTCATACTAGTGACAACATCATGTTAATTATCTTCCTCTTGGTGACTGGTAATAGCATACATGGTTTGCTACTCTGTATGTCCCTGAAATAGCTCCTTTAGGTGCAGCTCTGTCTGTCAGAGCCGCTGAAGAAGATTGGGCTTTATTTCCGCCATTACCATTACCCTGCCTGTTCTTAGGTCACTCTCTCTTGAAGTGACGTGTCTGACCACACTTGAAAACACCAGTGGAGTTATCTCGACACACTCCTGGGTGGTTCCTACCATACTTAGCACATGCAGAAGTCCAGTTGGCCCCTTGTGCCAAACTACCTTGAGACTGAACAGTTCTAGCTATGAAGTTCTGCGAATTCTGATTCCTAACTCACCTCTATTCTTTGGTACATGTGCACTAGCAGATGATGGAGCAGGTCCAGTTGGCTTCTGTTGAAGAGATGACCGCTTCACATTGCTCTTCTGCTGCCTGAACTTATTTCATGTTTTCTTAGCATTCTAGCTATAGAACACTTCCCTATTTCTTAGCTTGTCATCCTGAACCTACTGCACATGGCTCATAAGCCTCCTATATCCATGTCCCCTATAGATATCGCAGCCTTACCCTCTGTTCTTTGCAGACGAGACAACCCAGACGCAACTCATCCTGCTTGTCATATTAGCAACCATCTCCAGTGCATAGCGGGATAGTTGAGAGAACTTGAGGCTGTACTCGTGAACACTCATGGATTCCTGATTAAGAGTGAGGAATTCTCTTACCTTTGCCTCTCTCAGTTCACGGGGAAAGAAACGCCCAAATAGGCCTTTTTGAACACAACCCAACTCACAATTGGTGCCCCTTCACCTCTACTCTTCTTCCATTGGTCGTACCAGAATCTAGCAACACCCTTGAGTTAATATGCAACTAGTTCCACAGGCTCACCATCTGTGATAACGCTCAACTATACTTCATCCAATTCCAAGTGTAGGCAGTCGCAATCAAGTATAAACCCAACAAAGAGTTGGGGTTGATCCCATAGGGAGTGATATGGTAGAGAATTCAATTAAGAAGTTAAAGAAGTGTTCTAATAGATTGTAGGAGTAGATATTTTCGAAATAATTAAAGTAAATGGAAATGGTTTGACAACTAGTGTTAATTGGGGGGGATTAGAGTGAGCCATTAAAAACTATAAAAACAGGGGAGTAATCAAGTAGAGAGGGATCCGTGTTAAATGTCAATTTCGTTGTATGGGTGATTATTATTTACATAAAAATATTGAATCTTAGTGGGTAGGCTAGACTTTAGGTGAAACAACTATTTCTCAATCAACTATTACGAATCAATCGATTTCTCTTAGAACTCGACAAGTCCAACAAATATGAAATATCCGAAACCTCCATTAATTTATCTCTCGTGCTAGATTGGTAGGATCAAATTCAGACCCACTTTCTCAAGAGGATTCATAATAACCCAATCACTACAATCATCAATTGATAACTTTAATTCTAAAATATCTTCCAAAGAAAGCCCAGAATACTAAACTAGAACTGCATTTGCCACTATAATTAATCAATTAAAACTCAATTATCGATTGAACCCACTACAAATCAACAATTAAATCAGTAAATACTAATAACCATAAATTAATTGAGACAATTAATCACATTATCAAACCCCCTAGAATTGGGGTTTTAGCCAAACATACTAAAAAGCAAGAAAATGTTACCAACTATGTTTTCCATCAGTTTGGGTAACATATTGCAAGTCTTCACAATGCTCAAAATCAGTTACAAATCAATACCAACCCTAAATTCCTACTCAAAAAGACTAGAAACAATATTCAGAGTGCTTTAGATAAAAAAAACCCAAAGTTAGAATCTGTGGAAACTCCTTTTCTCTTTTAAAAATTCCATTTACACATTTCCAAATTTTTGGCTACGGAGCCATTCAGTGGAATAAGTCGAGCATCACCGACCAGGCCGGCGATGCACCAAATGTCACTTTCCATCGCCTTCTTGACTTGACTCTTCACCATTTACCTTCTGTGACTTTAGGCGATTAGGATCTTCAACGTCGATCCAGTCGGTGCTTCACTGATACACCATTTTCAATCACCGAGTTAGCTTCTTCCCAGGGCTGGCTTGCTGTAATTTTTGGCGAGCTGAAGAACCACTCGCCGAGTGTTCTTGGCGATCATTAGCCATTCTTGTCTTTTAATTTTTTTAGTTTTTTCACTCATTTTTACCCCGTAATGTCCTTTTCTTCCTCTTTTGCCTTCATTAATGCAAAATAGCATTTAAAAATCAGTTTAGAGCATAAAATAGGCATTGAGGATATTGAAACTCTACATATTAAGCACTAAATGAGTAAAAATCACCGACTCCTCAATTTGCAACATGCATCACCTCAAACACTTTCTGTAACTCCACAAAGTTCTCCGGATCCTCAGTGACACTTGAACCGGTGCAGTACAGAGGATTCATAATTAAGAACTCACGAATCCTTGATGTATCAGCCATATCCTATCGAACCGCTCCTTGTTGACCAGCTTGATTGGCCACAACTTGACTCAACATCCTGATAGCATTCCAGAACTTAATATAATTACCTCTTCTTGGGGTTCCACTTCTGGTGCATTGGGAACCCCTTGATCCTGGGGGTCAACAATCCACCTAGAAGGACGACCTCTAACAGCTCTTCGTAGTGGCATGATCTAAAAGATACACGAAAGCATGAATTATATGGAAACTTTCATAAAGTTTAACTCTATCGCACCAAAAGAGTATGGAAGAAGTTAGATATTTCCTAAATGTCACAGCCTCCTAATTATAGATGTGGTTCACTTCACATCGATAACCAGGACTGTACAGACACATATTCATAGACACCCTAGGACTCTTGAACTCTGTGTTGTGATACCAAGTTTGTCACTCCCCGAGCCTACACCCTGGATAAGGTTGGCACTCGAGAACCATTGCTAGCCCCAAGCAAACCCTTGGCCTGGCTCAACTTTTAATGGAAGACTGACTCCGAAAAAAATAATCTCAATCAAGGTCAACTCATAAGATATCATCAAGAAAATAGTTTACTAAGTAGGATCAAAAGAACATAAGTATTCAAGTCACACTCTTTAAAATATCAACAAGGGAATGAGAAAAAGACTTCTCAACTACTGTTGTCTATCTATGAAGCCTCTAATAACTATGATGGAATTCGGGACAAGACCTACGACATCCTAATATGGCTGAAAGTAAATGTGGAATTTTTTGAAGTAGGGAGACTCGCGAGAGAAACTCTGGAATGACAAGTTGTATCAATGGAGCGCCTCTTGATGACCATGGTTACTTGTATCTGCATCATGAAAGGTGCACGACAAATGGCGTCAGTACAGGGAATCGAAAAGCATGCAAGGGGAGCTCTAAGGAACATACATAAGCTTGATATGATAAAAAGGAAGAACATACTAACCTCATCTAAACTCATTTCAACTCAACTAAAGGATATTCAAAGATACTCAAGGATACTCAAACTCAGACATACTCAACTCAGTTCAATAAAAAAGGATCAATAAAGATTCTTTATAAACAAAGCTTTTAAAATAGTAGATAATTACTTAATGTATTTAAAGTACAATAATAACTCTTTTACTCTTGTTTGGGAGATTCTCTAACCGACTACTATCACTCTAAGCTATGTGATGATACATCATTTTGCCCACACTGCTAAAACTGTCCTATACCTTGCCGGACTATAGGAAATCCTCAACTAAGTGGATCCACTAAACTATGCTTAAAAAACAATAAGGAATCATCTAAAAGGTATGACCCTTTACCCATGTTGCCATACATGGTTTATGAGGATTTTGAGTTATCTAAACTCGTTCCCATAACGGTGCTTAATACTACTGTCAATAATATAGCTCAGGTTCATATGTTGAAAAACATTTCCTAATCCTCAAACTTTGAGATAATTACTCAAAAGGTTCTCTTAAAAGAGATAGTGCTCAAAACTCCTCGTGAACTTATTTTAGAAATCAAAGTTTCCTCTCATTGTAAATGTAAAAGTATTTACTCTTGGGAATACTTTGTTCCCATATATTCATTCTGAAAAATTAAACTCAACTCTTTTCATGCTCATACTCAATTACTCAAGTCTTTAAACAAGTTTTAAAAGTTTACAAAAGATTTCTCAAATGTCTCAAAATAACTTCCTGGAACGTTACTCTTAACTCTATCTTGAAGTTGAATTATAAATTCAACAGTTATGACTTAGATACACATGATCTCTCAAGGATTAATGAAGATTTTAAATGTGGATATCATGTAGAGAACATAGGTATGACTCGAGTGAAAATACGTGGAAATAAAGACGGAAGAGTAGGGGACCTGGTGACCTTGGCATATTGAGTGTAGTGGGGCGCCAACCCCAAAACTACTGAAGTGTTTGGGGCGCATTGAGTGGCTTGACGCGTCATGCCCCAAATTACTAGGTAGTAGTTCTTGCGCTATGGTGGTGCGTCACCCAAAGCCCCTGCCCAAAATTTCAACGAATTTTCTTGCTTTAATTTCATTTCTAACTCCCCTAGAAATGAACGATTTCCCTAAAACTCTTTTATATTCTTAGAACCAACATAATTACAATGAAATTTACACAAAATAACTCAAGAACAACACTCAGACACAAGATCCTTATCTCAAGAACTTAACGAAAGCATATATTAAAGAACGAAGCACAAACTTCAAGAAACTGAATACACTCAATCTTATGGATGTAATTCATCGAAGAAAGTCATGATTGGCGTATGGTTGAACAAATGTAATGGTATGGAAACTTACATACCTCGAAAGATCAAATTATTTGTGTTCAAAACTTAACAAGAATCTTGATCTTTCTTCTTTTTCTCATCTACAACTCCTCTCCACAAAACCCTAAGCTTTTTGGAATGAATAAAACTGATTCCAATAAACTTAGACCCCTAAAATGGTGAAAAAAATGTTTAAGGCTAATATAGTAAGGAAAAGACCAATACCCCTCCTTAACTCGGATGAATTTACTTAATCGGATAGGCTGAACTCAAACAAGCATATCTCCCTCATCCGAACTCAGAATTTAGCAAACTCGGTGTTGTTTGAAAGATAACTTAAAGATTTTTCATTTGATATCTTACGGGCCACCTAAATCATTTTGTACTGAAAGTTATTGCCGTTTGAAGTTGACCTAAAAACTCACAACTAAAGACTAACTTGCACCAATATCAAATTAGATCTTTTCAAATTAGTTCTTTCTAAAATTAGCTCTTTCTAAGGTTGAGGTGTTACATTCAGGCTTTGCTCCTTTTCAGCTTCTACTCCACTTTTGTTCATTATTGTCTTTTCCAACATCAAAATACCTGAAACAACACAATATAAATGATAATTAGCCTCTTTATCTACTTGAGTGCCACAAAATCATAAGAAAAACCCTCTAATGAGTGCAAATCCACCACTAATCAACACCCCCAACTTAAAACTTTGTTTGTCCTCAAGAAAAAAAATCCAAAAACACAAGAGATAGTCAATTTGAACACAAAACTCCTCAATTTTAAACAAGAATCAAGGTCATGGATTTGGTTGGTACTAATAACAATCAAGAAAACAAGTGATAAGCAATCTAAGCAACTCCCTCAAATTCAAAGCAAACTTCAAAACCCAATGAGTTCCAAGAATGATCAATTGACAATAAGAATACTCAAGAAGTAACTCATACTTACTAGTATTGTAACAACTTCCCTTGACTCAATCTTTTGGATGTATTAACTTCACCAATGAATCCTAGCATTCATGCCCTCACAAGAAAATAAGTGTCCCAAAAACATACGCAAGTATTCTGTCACGACCCAAGGGTACGCCCTAGATGTATCATGGCTTACTTGACCCCGAAGGGGTCTCATACAAGTTCTTAGCATATGGTGAACATAAGATAATAGAAAAGTATGGAAAATTTTAAAACTTTTATCCATACAATCAAAGTCTTTATAAAATGCAAGCGGGTCTTTCTACACTTTGTCTCAAACCATCTAGACTCAACTTGAATTAAAATCTTTGGGACATAGCCCATACAATAATCTCATGACATGAAAATAAAAGACGTAAAGGAAATAGTGGGTTTTGTCCTCGATGCTATGAGAACTCACCAAAATTTTCAACTCATTCCTCCTTAGAAACCCATCTCTAAGAATAGAACTCAAGTCTCCAAACCGTACATTTGATTAGAATGTACACAAAGTATGCGTTAGTATAAAATGTACTAAATATGTTAGATAGCATAACACCATAAGAGCATAAGATAAATGTTAGTCAATATAAGACATAATCCAAAATCATATGAAATACTTCATGCAACATAAAGTATAAACATAAGAGACAATATCATAATCATAAGTAAAATCTCCAATATAAGCATAATATAAGCATTATTCAACCCTTTAGTCACCTATACCACAAGAAAACTACTCTAAAGTAACCTAAAACCATACTTGTACAATGCATTAGTAGCATCCCATAATACTGCCCAAGATAAGTATCCCTTTTTGGTCATTTTAAACATAGTCTATATGCACGGTCAAGTCTTAAGCTTTTCTACCATAAGGGAACTATACTCCTATGTAACCTCAAAGCACACTTGTGCAATGCATGAAAGTCATCCCATAATACCATTCACACTAAGCATATCCTTGAAGTCATCATAGCCATATTTACCCTCCTTTGGTCTCATTATTATCTTACTTCATATAGACAAGGTAACTATCACCTTTAGTCAATCCTTTCATGGAAGGTAACTATAGCAACAATCCATCAAATCATACCTCATGTAAGACAACACTCATTAGGTAACCTTAAGTCATACTTGTGCAATGGAGGAAAGCTTCCCTACTTCCCTCTTCTTCTTCTTATTCTTCCTCCTCCTCTTCTTCTTCTTCCTTCTCTTCCTCTTCTTCCTCCTCTTCCTCCTCTTCCTCTTCTTCCTCCTCTTCTTCTTCCTCCTCTTCTTCTTCGTCCTCTTCTTCTTCTTCCTCTTCTTCTTCTTCCTCTTCTTCTTCTTCTTCTTCCTCTTCTTCTTCTTTCTCTTCTTCTTCTTCTTCTTCTTCTTCTTCTTCTTCTTCTTCTTATTCTTCTTCTTCTTCTTCTTCTTCTTCTTCTTCTTCTTCTTCTTCTTCTTCTTCTTCTCACCAAAATTTCGTGAGAATTTGGGGTCTTGGACGAATGAGTTAATTCACTTAGTTTAGGGGTCTATTAGGCTTATATAAGTGGTTTAATAAGTAACTAACCGACCTCACTTAAACCCTAACTAATGAATGAATTAACCCCAAAGCCCCCAACTACTGCATTCGGGGAACCCTCATGATCTTATTGAGTTTTAAGAGCATAGAACTTATCTTGTTTCAAACCACCACTAGGATCGGAGGAAGGGTAGGGTTGAGCCCGTCATCGGGTATCT
The DNA here is from genome assembly GCA_029582725.1 of Solanum chiquidenum. Taxonomy (NCBI): domain Eukaryota; kingdom Viridiplantae; phylum Streptophyta; class Magnoliopsida; order Solanales; family Solanaceae; genus Solanum; species Solanum chiquidenum. The sequence continues at coordinate 8,928 of JAJOOS010013867.1, forward strand.
CCCTCATTTCTAACAAGCGAAGGATAATTCCTTATCTTATTATCTATCTTTGCTCAACAAAGAAAGCATTAGAACCGGCTAGACATTTACCTTCATGTCTTATCCCACACTCCCTACACTTGGGCCACATTTTATCAGTACCACCCTTACCTTGAAAACGATTTCCTCCATCAGAGCTTGAATGTTAACACTCACCATCATCCTTTTTTGCCCTCTTTAGATCCTTAGTTTTCACATTAAACTTTTCTTCTTCTATTTTTTGTGCATGAACCATCAAACGAGAAACATCCATTTCCTTAATAAGCAGGTGGTTTGTCATTTTTTGACCACTAAGTCGGAAGCACCCGACACAAACTTACTCATCCTTGCCAGTGTATCGGCAACCATAGTTGGAGCATACCTAGAAAATTGTGTGAATTCCAAAGCATACTCGTTCACACTCATATCTCCTTGGTGAAGGTTAATGAACTCAAGTACCTTTGCTTCTCTTATCTCAAGGGGAAAGAACATATCAAGAAAATCAACTTTAAATTCTCCCAATCAAGAGGACCCTCATCTCTGCCCTCTCTTCTTTCCATTCGTTGAACCAAACCTGAGCAACACCCTTAAGTTGATAAGCGACCAATTTTGCCTTTTCCACTGATGTCATTCCCATGATCATCAACACCTTACATGTAACACCCCATATGCTAGAAAGACCAAATTGCAGAAAAATCAGATGTTGCAGGTGCAACCTACGGGGAGTATGGTAACCCACGGACCGTATGGTAATCCACAACGATCTTTGACGAAACCTTGCTTGATCTTCTCTTTCTCCTCTTCTTCTCCTCTTTACTCTCAAACCCTTGCTCTCACTCTTTTAAAAAAGGGAAAAACTGATCTAAAATCAGCCTAACACATTAATATAACCAAAAGAATTGGTTAGGGAAAAGACCAAAATACCCTTACAATTTCGGACTGACTTCCCCACCAATTACCCAACTTCCAAAGGGCATAACTCACTCATACAAACTCGGAATTGAGCAAACTCGACGGCGTTGGAAAGATCATTCCACGAGTTTCGCAAAAATAACTGGAACTACACCTAAATCATCCTGAGATAGGAGTTATGACTACTCAAAGTTGGCCAAAAACTAACTTTTTCCCATACTTAACAAAATTTTCCAGATTTTTAAATTCTTTCCAAAAAATGACTATTTCAAATTCTAAGCCTCTTCATCGTTATTTCAAATTGCCATATGTTACATAATCATACTTCATGTCTTGACATAAGTAAAGTCAACCTTAACATGCTTTCATATTAACATACATAGACCATAGTCTTCATTACATAAAGAGCCTAATCATCACCTCCCTTAGAGTGCACTTGTGCAATGCATAAGTAGGGTCCATAGTCCTACCTACACTAAGTAACTCTTCAAGAAATCATGACTAGAGTTCATATTCTTATCTTAGTCCATT
>JAJOOS010013868.1:0-21187 GCA_029582725.1 Solanum chiquidenum
GATATATATATATATATATATATATATATATATATATATATATACTAGTTTTTTCGACACGTGCGTTGCACGTGTTTATCAATTCAGAGAATATATGTTACCGTAAATAGTATTGCTTATTTAAGCGAAGATTTGAATAATAATCTTTGCACAAAATAATATTACAAATTCTTTTATGAATGTTCCATTTGGATCGTCATATATATATATCTTATTCATGCGAACCTATGAAGATGGTCAATGAAAAAATTTATTAGTTAAATGCAATAACATATATTTATTTAAATTTGATGAGGTTCAATCATGTAATTAGTCGTATCTTAGTAATATTACCTTATAGATGTTGTTTTTTGTATATTTTTCGTGTCAACTAACCAGATGTGCTTTGCACGTTTATTTCACATTAAGCTGTTTAGATGTCATATGAACATGTGAAGAGAACACCTACATATTATTTTTTAGAACTAATTATTTTATTAATTTTTTATTTCAGAAGTTATAACATAATAGATGACGTTCTTGTTGTTGGTTCTCATATTTGACTTCTCGATTGATTGTGTACATAAAGCAAAGATAACTATCTGACTATCCATAGTTAACTGAGAAAAAATTCCTTTTTTTTTACCGAAAAAACTAGAAATTAAAATTGAAGAATATATTCTATCTGTGAAATCATATATACAATCACATGTTTATCTTACACCCAACAAAGATATAGTTCATGTACTTGTAAACGATTTTCAATTTATTCAACCAAGCATGATTCTTCCAAGAAAAAATAACAACACTATTTTACCTCATATATAGGGACGGTATAATAATATAAAAAATTATTGGTGAAAAGTTAATGTAATAAAAGATGAAAGATAAAAATAATTAATGTAATAACTATAAGAATTCATAATATTATAACTAAACAATGTTAAAGAGTGTGAATAACGTTTGCAATAATTAGTAATAACTAAGAGAATTTATAATGTTATAACTAAAGAATTAATGTGCAATAGTTGTATTTCTAATAAATTTTATACTTACATAAATAAATAGGACTTTTAATTAATGTTACTATTTTTTTTTATAGTTATTAGATTTTAATTTAGTGTAGGGACAAAATGAAAATGATTATTCCATATTTATGAATATAAAATTTATTTTGTAAATGATAAATTTCAAATGATTCATATATATTCACATATTTTCACATTTGTTGGGAGATTTTTTTTTTTTTAAAAAGAACAACTCGGAACAATTCAAAATAATATAGTTTATTTTAAAGTTTGAAGATCTTGTTAACTTGATTATACATTCGTCATATGAAATTTTCTTCTTCTAAAATACTAAAATATTAAGAAATAGTAAATAAGTAAAATAAAAGGGCAAAGTTTATATAGTAATAACTATTTTGAAGTAAACTTTCTAACATTCTAAATCACATAAGTAACATTGATAAATAAAGTCATTCTTTTGTCTTGAGCATCAAAAAAACAAATTGAGACAATTCTCTAACTCTTGAGAAGTTTAATAATTTTGTAAAAAGATGTTCAGAAGAATATATTTACATCACAAGTGAAATTATTAAAAAATACAAATAAATTTAGACTACATCATGTTAAATTCATATATTGGAACATTACATACTAATGTATATATTAAGCAAAAAAACTACTATTATATCAGCAAAGTTATTTTCTCAAGTACTCGACGTTATGGAATGTACCCTCTTAGGATAAAACGATTAACTTCATCATAATACTAGTACCTCATATTCTGCTAAACTTCGAACTAACTCAACGACAATAAATCACACTTAATTTTTTAAAATGTAAGAAGAAGAAGAGTAAAAGATTAAAACAAATTATGGTTGAAAAATGAGAGGAAGCCCCTCTATTTATAGTCAACAAAGGGTAGTATGAGCAAGTGTTTTTTGTGTCTTATCTGAAAAGTCATGACCAGTCCGAGAAGTCACAACACTTTGGAAACGTCACACTATTGGAAATGTCACAACTGAAAAGTCATGACCAGTCCGAGAAGTCACAACACTTTGGAAACGTCACACTATTGGAAATGTCACAACTCTTTGGAAAAGTCACAACTCATCGAAAAATCACAACCCTTCATAAAAAGTCACAACTTATCGAAAAGTCACAACTCATCGAAAAAGTCACAACCTAAGTTAGGAATATTATAGTAATTTAACATTCAAGTTAGGAGTTCATGCTTTTAAGGTAATTAATATATATATATATATAGAAATATAGAGTGTGTGTGATGTGACATCTCACTATAGCGTAGAATACCATTTTTTTTTTCTTCTCATTTTTCAGCCTTTTTTTTCTAATTTTTTCCATTTATATAATATACCCAATTAACTCTATTATCTATGTTAAATATAGTTAAATAAAATGTTGTAATTATTAATAAATATAATTACGGATAATTCAAAGTCTTCTTGAATTGTACGTGGCTAATTAATGAAAAGATCACAGGAAAATATCCATAACAAATGTGCAAGATCATGCATAGTTCTTCATTTAATACTCTCTTTGTCCAACAATAATTATTCGCTATTGATTTAGCACACATCTTAAGAAATCATAAATAATTACTATTATCTTTTGAATATATTAAATTTAATGTTTTAAAAAATATATTAGCTATCAAATACTCATATTTACCATCGAAGATAAAATAAACAAAGGATAAATTATCTCTTAGTTTTTCAAACTGAATTGTTGGACAATTATTTTTAATATAATGGGTGAGTAAAATATACATAGGGAGTAATAATCTCATTACTATTGGCTTTATGATTATTTAATTATATTATCCGTTATAATTTTTTTTTGTCATCTATCAATTCCCCACGAAAATAAAACGTTTAAATTAACTTATTGTTCTCCTATCCTTAAATTTCCACAGCTTCTCACCCATTATTGCCAAGCTATGAGAAAAAGGGCCAACTACATAGGGTATTACGTTTCTAGAGTATTCTTAAGATTGTGACAAAGACAAATATGTTTTAATAAATAATTCTAAAATTTTCTTAATTTAATAAAATTTGATAAAGCTAAACGTAGATGAGATGACATGACATATCTCTATGATATACATTTCTATTATTATTACTCCTGTTCTTATTTTTTTTCTTAATTTGTTGGACTTTTTCTATCATTTATTTAAGGAAAAATTACCTAGTTAGACATACTTTAGTACCATATATACTTAATTTACCTCTAGTTTAAAAAAATTACGCATAATACCACTTTTATTTTTTATACCGTATAGTTTAAAATATTTAATTAGATACACAAATTTCTTATATATGATATTAAATAATTATCTTATAATTTAAACTCATTAATTAATGATAAATTATCAATTCAAAAAGTTTTTCTCTCACTTCAATCTGTTGCTCCCTCCCCAAATCCCATTACCTTCCGTATCTCTCACCCCCAGCCCACCCCCACGATCTTCAAACACTTCCACCATCTCCCTTTTTTCCTTAATCTTCTCAATTCATGTTTGCATGTCCCTAATTCAAAACTAAATCTTGATAATCACAAGTTTACAAAGATGTAAATTACTTTTTTTCATTATTCTAATGTATCTTGGTTTTACATCTTATATATATATCTGAAATAGAGTTCATATTTCTCTAAAGTTCTATTGTATAAACTTTTACAAATTAGGCTACGAGATACATGCTCGAGATACATGTATCATTAGTGGCGATATCTATCAGTTTTTAAGACTGAGATACATATTGATACATGTATCTGAGATAGAATTCATATTTCTCTAAAGTTCGATTGTATAAATTTTTAAAAATTAAGCTACAAGATACATGCTCGAGATACATATAGCATTATTAATGACGAGATGCATCATCCACCTTTGTAATGAAATGAAACTAGCTTGCACAAAGGGTAATAGAGAACCTTTCTGGTTGATGCATATGACAAGGATTTTGGTCGTTCAGCAGCAGAGATAAATATCAAAGGAGAAAACTAAATGATTCTCTGTACCAATTTCATTCTATTCTGTTTCGTTATCATAATTAGACTATTTTAAATTGCACCTCAACCTGCCGATGTATTCCTCTTTATATGTGTTTTAAAAAGTTGGTGTAGGATTCAGGCGGATACAAAGGAAGGAACCGATGAAGAAGATGAAAAGTACAGTAACAAAATTATTTGAGTTTATGATTTTGTTATTTTAGAAAAACTTGCTAGAGTTGATACTCAAGATCCTGTAAATCTGTTGGGTTGTTAATTAGTCAACAATCAATCCTTTAATAAAGGAAATAAGTTACACCTCTTTAATTCAAATTGATAAATTATTTATCTTAGCTTTAAAAACTGTTGGATACTTGTATCTCTGCCCTTAATGATACATGTATCTCGAGGTTAAAATATGATATAAAAAGTAATATTACAAACTATTGGGAATTATAATAATTAGGATCTAAATTAGTGAAATTTATGTAAGATGCCCTTTCTTTAACTATAAAAATACTAAACTCCTCTTATTCATCCATTAACACACCATTAAAGAGGACAATGAAGAGTTTAAAGAAAAAATATTTTTATTGTGTAATAGAAAATGAAAATAGGTAACAATTATAAAGAGCTTATTACAATGAGACGTCGTCCGTCGTTTTTTTGGAAATAAAAATTTAAAAAATCCAGAAAAGCGACGAACTAAAGGACCCTGTCCGTCGCTTTTCTGGTTTTTTTTTAAAAAAAAATTAAAAAAGGTGACGGACTAAAGGACTCTGTCCGTCGCTTTTCTGGGTTTAAAAAAAAATCAGAAAAGCGACGGACAAAACCACCCCGTCTATCGCTTTTTCTGTAATTTTTTTGACAGTTTCTGCTGCTCACCTGCAAAAGCAATTCAATTCAGTTCAGCCCCAATCAAACACAAAACATTATAAAGAAGCTTAAACAAAATATAAAACAACAAACTTAAATTAACATTCAAAAATATCTAAATCACAATTTAAAGACTTATAAAGTCTTTCTAAATTCGTTTCAAAATTACAAATAGTTCATAAAGACTATATTTTATCAAGATTTCTAAAGTTCAACCTAATAATTAGTTCATAAATTCTATAAATCAAGATTTCTAAAGTTCACAACCTAAAGTTTAAAATCCTACAATAATTCAAGATTTCTAAAGGTCACAACTTAAAGTTCTAAAATCCCACAATAATTCAAGATTTCTAAAGTTCACAACCTAAAGTTCTAAAATTCTAAAATAATTCAAGATTTCTAAAGTTCACAACCTAAAATTCTAAAATCCCACAATAATTCAATTTCTCTAAAGTTCACAACATAAAATTCTAAAATCCTACAAAAATTCAAGTTTTCTAAAATTCATAACTTAAAGTTCTAAAATTCTACAATAATTCAAGATTTCTAACGTTTCACAACCTAAAGTTCTAAAATCCTACAAAAATTCAAGTTCTCTAAAGTTCACAACTTAAAGTTCTAAAATCCTACAATAATTCAAGATTTCTAACGTTCACAATCTTATAAAGTTCTAAAATCCTACAAAAATTCAAGCTCTCTAAAGTTCACAACTTTAAGTTCTAAAATCCTACAATAATTCAAGATTTCTAAAGTTCACAACTTAAAGTTCTAAAACCCTACAAAAAATCAAGTTCTCTAAAGTTCACAACCTAAAGTTCTAAAATCCTACAAAAATTCAAGTTCTCTAAAGTTCACAATTTAAAGTTTTAAAATCCTACAAAAATTCAAGTTCTCTAAAATTCACAACTTAAAGTTCTAAAATTCTAGAATAATTCAAGATTTCTAACGTTTCACAATCTAAAATTCTAAAATCCTACAAAAATCAAGTTCTCTAAGGTTCACAACTTAAAGTTTTAAAATCCTAGAATAATTCAAGGTTCCTAACGTTCACAACCTTATGAAGTTCTAAAATCCTAGAAAAATTCAAGTTCTCTAAAGTTCACACCTTTAAGTTCTAAAATCCTACAATAATCTAAAGTTCACAACCCGAAGTTCTGAAATCCTACAATAATTCAAGATTTCTAAAGTTCACAACCTAAAGTTTAAAATCCTACAATAATTCAAGACTTCTAAAGTTCACAACTTAAAGTTCTAAAATCCCACAATAATTCAAGATTTCTAAAGTTCACAACCTAAAGTTCTAAAATCCTACAATAATTCAAGATTTCTAAAGTTTACAACCTAATTAAAGTTCTAAAATCCTACAAAAATTCAAGTTCATATCTAATTTCTAGAATTTGCAAGTTCAAGAATTTCCACGTTCAAGAATATAATCAAGTAACCCAATTTTCAACAACAATATAATACATATAAGCACAAATACAATGGAAAATTGAAAAATTCAACTAATCTCTAACTTCTACCTTCGAATTATTTGTTAGTTCTAACTTCTAATACTTAATTTACAATCATATTTAAAAACCCCAATTTTTCTAACTTCAACTTTCAAACTTGCTAAATTCAAGAACTTCTAAGTTGGAAAATTCAACTAATCTAATTTCAACTTTCATATACTATTTAATATTTTTCTAACTTCAAAGTAATCTAACTTTCATATACAATTGAATGTTTTTCTAACTTCAACCGTCAAACATACTAAATTCAAGAATTTCAAAGTTGGAAAATGCAACTAATCTAACTTATAACTTCTAATACTCAATTCACAATCATATTAAAAAGAAACTCATTTAGAAGAAAACCCTAAAATCAAAAATCTCCAATTCTCTACCTAACTAACAATAATCAAATATACAAATTAACTATTGAATAACACAATTCATCAAACTAAAACGATATACTAATTTATAACAATCATTACTAGAATTGAAAAAAACTAAAATTAAACCCTAACCTTAACAAGCTAAGGAAAAGAGGTAGTGTGGACGACGGGTGGCGGCGCTGACGGGGTAAGGCAACAACGAGACTAATGCTCAAGGAGAGAAGGGCGACAGCGAGGTGGGGTGGCATGGGGCAGCAGTGGCGGCGGCACACCATTTATGTTTTAGAGAGAAGGGAGAGAAGAGAGAAGAGAGAGAAAGAAAGATAGGAAAATGGGAGAAAACATGTTTTTTGGTTCAACATAATTTTAAAAAAAGTGATGGACAACGTCTCTTTATCCATCGCTTTTTAAAAATATTTGACTAGATATTTTGACCAAAAAGCGACGGACTAAGAGATGCCGTCTGTCGATTTTTAAAAAAACTAATTAATAAAATAAAATAAATTAAAAACGACAGACAACGTGGTTATTGTTTAATTTATAAATAATTATTTTTATTAAAAAGCGACGGACGGCGTCTCTATATATATTAAATAAATAATTATTAATTATATATATATTTAGCGCAAAAGTCCGCGAAAAAAGCGACGGACTAAGAGATGTCGTCCGTCACATTTTATAAAATAATTTTAAAAATAATTATTTTTATTAAAAAGCGACGGACAGTGTGGCAAATGACGTCGCTTTTTGGAGCGACGCAGTCCGTCGCTTTTTTGTCTGTCGTTTTTTGGCAGTTTTTTAGTAGTGAAACACTCAACAACTTTTGAAAGCTCTTCCGGTGTTCCAATGATGTTCAAGTCATCAACATAAACATATATTATTACAAATTCAAATTTTGAACTTCGTATAAAAATACAAGGACAAATAGGATCATTCTTATACCCTTCATTAAGCCAATATTCGCTAAGACGATTATACCATATTCGCCCTGATTATTTCAATCTATATAAGTATTTCTGAAGCTTTATTAAACAACTTTCTTTTGAATTTTCGTATGTTTCATGCACTTTGAGTGCTTCAGGGATTTTCATAAAAATATTGTGGTCTAGTGAGCCATATAAATAGGTTGTGACAACGTCCATTAGATGCATTTCAAGCTTTTCATGAACTGTCATATTTATTAGATACATGAAGGTAATTACATCTACCATAGGAAAATATGTCTCCTCATAATCAATGTCAGGCCTTTGTGAAAATTTTTGTGCCACAAGTCATGCTATATATCTTATGACTTTACCATTTTCATTGCATTTTCACACAAATCCCACTTGTACCCAACTGGCTTGACACCTTCAGGGGTTCGGACTATTGGTCCAAAAACTTCACGTTTTCAAGTGAAGCCAATTCTGTTTGAATTGCTTCCTTCCATTTTGACCAATCATTTCTCTGTCTACATTCATTGACAGATCGTGGTTCTAAATCCTCATCTTGTTGCATTATTTCAACTGCAACATTATAGGCAAAAATATTATCCACCACAATATTATTTTGATTTCACCTTTTTCTCGTCGAGACATAATTTATAGAGATTTCTTCATTCTCATTATTTTCAGGTGCATGGACCTCCTCTGTGGTGTCTTCATTTATTATGTCTCGGAGCTCTTCATGAGCAATTGCCTCTATATTATGATCATTTATATCTTTCCTTTTTTGAGGATTTTTATCCTTGGAACCAATTGATCTATCACATTTTAAGCGTGGTCCAGACTCATTTGCCTTAACATTTTGTCCTACCGGGACATCAACTCGAACTTGAGCATTAGCAGCTGTGATATATGATTTAGTAACCCGTGAAAGGTTAGTAAATGCATTCGGCAATTGATTTGCAATATTATGTAAATAAATTATCTTTTGAACTTCTTGCTAACATTGATTTGTTCGAGGATCTAAATGAGACAGTGAAAGTGAATTCCAATCTATCTCATTTCCCAATTGCTTTTGTTCTCCCCCTAATGTTGGGATACTGATTTTTATCAAAAAGACAATAAACAAACCTTGCCGTAAATAAATCTCCAGTTCTAGATTTCAAATATTTTATAATAGAACGAGATTCATACACAACATATATCCCCAACATTCTTTGGGGGACCCATCTTTGTGCATTGTGGTGGAGCAATTGGAACATATACCGCACAACCAAAGTTCTAAGATAGGAAATGTTTGGCTCCTGACCAAAAACTAATTGCAATGGGGAGATGTCATGATAATTGATTGGCCTTATGCGCACAAGTGTCGCTGCATGCAAAATAACATGCCCCCAAACTGTAACAGACAACTTTGTCCTCATCAACAATGGTCTAGCTATCAATTGGAGACGTTTAATCAATGACTCTGCTAGACCATTTTGAGTATGAACATGTGCAACGAGATGTTCAATTGTTATTCCAGTGGATAAACAATAATCATTAAATGCTTGAGATGTAAACTCACCAGCATTATCAAGACGAATTGTCTTTATTGCATAATCTGGAAATTGTGCTTTTAACCTTATTATTTGAGCCAACAACCTCGCAAAAGCTATATTACGAGTTGACAATAAGCACACATGTGACCATCTTGTAGATGCATCTACCAAGACCATATAATATTTAAATGGTCCACATGCAGGGTGAATAGGTCCATATATATCACCCTGTATCCGTTCCAGAAATGCAGGGGATTCCACCCCAACCTTAGCCACTGATGGTTTGATAACCAACTTTCCTTGTGAACAAGCAGCACAAGAGAATTCCTTCGATTGAAGAACATTTTGGTTCTTCAAAGTATGCCCATGTGAATTCTCAATTACTCTGTGCATCATATTATAATCGGGATGGCCCAACCGATCATGCCAAATGATAAAATCATTAGAACCAGTACACCTTTTGTTTACTACGACATGTGATTCAACTGTACCACTATTTGTATGGTACAACCCAGAAGAAAGTGCAGGCAATTTTTCAGGCACAATTTTCTTCTCCACATTTATTGTAGTAATATAAAGGTATTCCACCTTTCCTTCATTCGCAATCTCAATATGATAGCCATTTTGGCGAATAACCTTGAAACTTAACAAGTTTCTTTGAGACTTACTACAATACAATGCATTATCAATTACCAATAATGTTTCTCCAGGTAGTAATATGTCCACTTTTTCAGAGCCCTCAATCAATTTGTACTACCAGATATTGTATTAACATATGCCTTTTTCATTATTAAATGGGAGAAATATTTTTTTTCTCTTAGTATCATATGAGTTATGACTGTCCAGAAGACACATATCTCCATTACTCATCTTGGATCCAATTGAAGACTGGGAAATTTTATTTATCGTCATAAAAGTAAAAATACATAATAAGAAGTACGAAACTTAACAAACGAAAATTTAAGTACATGAACTTTAAGTAAGACATTAGAAACACATAATATTATTCATTTCCTAGTTTAATTATCAATCTTCAATTGCGATCCCCAAAGAAGTCCTCAGCTTCTAGATGAGTAATATCATCGAGCCCATCAAAAGCATCATCTTTCAATGCTAAATTCGCTTCAACATTCTCATCATATTTTTGAGAAGACTCTACCTGAGCATCATCTTTGAGAGTCAAATGTGACTCCACTCGGGCATTAGAAGAGGAGGCACCACCTTTATTCCCTTTCCTTTTAAAGGAATTTTGATACAGCCTGACAAAATGCTCAGGTGCCCGACATTCATTTTTTCAGTGACCTTTAAGGCCACAACGATGACAGTGATCACCCTTGCCTTTTGAAGGATTATTTTGAGAACCCATATTGTTCTCCATTTTGTTATGACCACCACCTCGACGATTATTATATCGTCTTTTGCCTTTGCCACGTCCACACACATTATCATAACCCCAATTATTTTATCTTATTTCAAACTGGCCATGTGCTTCTTCCCCGTGTGCCTCCGATAATGGAGCACTTCCAGTGGGACGGGCTTTATGATTTTTCATTAAAAGGTCATTATGTTGCTCAGCCACAAGAAGGCATGAGATTAATTCAGAGTATTTTTTAAAATCCTTTTCACGGTATTGTTGTTGTAATATCATATTGGAGGCATGAAAAGTAGTTAGTGTCTTTTCCAACATGTCCTCATTTTTTATAACTTCCCCACATAATTTTAATTGAGAAGTGATTCTAAATACATCAGAGTTATACTCAATTACGGTTTTATAATCTTGAAATTGTAAGTGCATCCACTCATAACGAGCCCTTGGCAATACAGTTGCCTTGAGGTGGTCATACCTCCCTTTCAAACCTATCCACAATTCAAGTGGATCTTTCACTGTTAAGTATTCAACCTTCAGGCTTTCATCAAGATGACGACGAAGGAAAATCATAGCTTTCGCTTTATCCTAACTTGATGCCTTATTTCCTTCGATTATACAATCACCAAGACCCTTAGCGGTAAGGTGAATTTCAGCATCAAGTACCCATGACAAATAGTTCTTTCCAGAAATGTCAAGTGCCACAAGTTCAAGCTTTGACAAATTAGACATGATGAAAACTATCATAAAATAATTGAGTTAATATTATGATGTTGGTTACTTTATAATAAATGATAAATTAATGTTCAAATGATAAAGTATAATATTATTATAAAATATATTATATGTTATATGCATGCACATTGAATGTCTCAAAAACATATAAACTAATGACGTATTGAAACAATAGATTTAATATGTAATTTTAATTGTTCTACAATATTTATTATTAGTTTCAATAGATATTAACGCCAAAATTTTGTAAGAGTTTCAAGTCTTATTTAATATAATAATATTCTTCTTTATGACACACCAATATACTTATCATAATGTATGAAAATACTTACGAGTTATTTTAACTAGCATGCTATCATATTACTTAGTAATTAATTTAGAGTTATAAGTTAGTAGCATATAAATAACATAACATTATAAACTTGAAACATATTGATTATTATGCCTAGTAAAGTATCATAATAATAGCTAAACCAAGTTATATATGCAGTAATTAAATTATCGATCAAAGATTTATGCAAGTTCTATTAGAGGTTTTATAAACATAAAAATGTATACCTGACTCTAAATAAAAAATTGATTAACTTTTAGGAAAAAAAGATAATCCCGAATTAAGTATGTCTCAATTGGTTAGAGACTCGTGCTGATAACGTGTTATAAAATGAGAGCCAAACACAATAATACTAAACAAGAATTGGAAGACAAATGCTAATAAGAAGTATAGAGTAGAGAGTATTTTTTTTAATCTCTTTTTGTTGTTATTTACAAGGGTACTGAAGCATACCCTTTTATAGTTAGTAGAAATCACCCTTTTACAATATTAAGCAAATATGTTAGAAGCTCTTTAAGTGATACATTAAATGGGACATTACGTTAGGTGTAGATTGAAAAGAAACATCCACACATTGAATGGATTTGTAACAACAATATATAAGTATATATAAATGAGGAATAAATCCGATGACCTTGAAGCACATATATGTTAGAAGATCGGTGCAGTGCAAAATGTCGATGCTACATTGCAGTTTCCACATCCGCCAGTAATCATATATGTTGGTTAGTATTGAGTCACAAAGTCATACATATATTTTATTTAGAGCGTGCATGCTGCATAAGAAAGTTCTCGATTATTTTAATTCATATCCTATCCACTTTACTTATTATACTTTATTAGGATTTCAATGAATTTTGTTGTTCAGACTGAATTTTGCTATATAGATAATGATATTAGATCATGTGTTGTTCGGACTCTTTAAAATAGTCACCAACTGTGTGTTGGCTCCTCTAACAATAATGTAAGTCTGAGCGTTATAGATTCTCATTCTTGCTTTCTTATCTCTTTTCTTATAAATGGAATTAATAACATTGGTTGTTTATTTTGTTGTATTTAAGGAAGGAAATGAAAAGTTTGAAGACAATATGAAGAGGAGGATAAGTACATATTCAGTGTGGGTGTTAATGTAAAAATATTGGTCAGACTTTGTCTATTCGCGGAAACTTATTACATCGTGAAAGTGATAATTTGTGGAGGAATTTCAGTGTAGCATGTATTCTTGGATGACCAATATTTTTTTAATTAATCAGAAAAAGTGCAAGGAAGAAATCGATAAAGAAGGTGGAATGTATACAAATAAGATATGAGTGTATTTAGATGATTTATTTTCATTACTTTTTTGTTACCTCTCAGTTTTAGTTTTTACTTATTGTTTGTCTAAACCATCTAGAGTGAAAGGAATGGGGACGCGGAAACTTATGTGACCCACTAACATGCCTAAACGAATGTGGCCAAAACTAATTGCTTTGACTGTAAATTGAGTATTAGTTGATCTGATCAGTCTATGGTGTGTCTGAGATTTAAATTATGTAAATCATACTGCTTTGTAAATGTTTCTTGATAGTTGATAAAATAGTTATTGTATTAATTTTCCTCATCTTTTCATTAGTTTTAAATTTCAACTTCTTATATATTGATTTAATCTTTCAAAAACTATATTTGCGTTAATTCAATATTCGAAAACAAAAAATAGTAAATTTAAAGATGTGTTTTTTACGATCGCGCGAAGCGCGAACTGATTCACTAGTTAATAATAAAGTATAAAATTAGGCATGAGAGGAGAGCACATAACTGAAGATCAATACGAAATTGAAGAATTATTGCAAGAGAAATTTACCTCCTCACATAAATTAAAAAATCAAAATTATAATTTCTGTATAAATGAATTCATTAGAAATTAGAATATATATACAATAGAAATTATTACAAAATCTAACAAAATATGTATTCAATCTTATTTTTTGAAGGAGCTCAACATACCAAAAATTCATGAGAATAACGGTCACATCATGAAGTGTGAGTTCTTTCTTTTTGCTCTTTTGATTTACAAAAAAATGAGAACTTCACTACACCAAAAGAGACCTTTAGCGGCAATAGTTATTGCCACAAATATATTTACCGGCATTTGATTAAATGTCATTGGATCCAATGTCGCTAAAGCTTTTAGTGGCATTTGTGTAGGGTGCCGATAAAGACCCTTATTATTGCCGCTAAATTAATTACTTTTAGCGGCTTTTATTTAGCGGCCTTTACTATTGCCATTAAAGCTACTTTAGAAACAAGCATATTTGTGGCATTTGTTATTGCCGGCAAAGATAATAATCTCAAGCAATTATTGTAATGACTTAAAACTGATCATAAATTCACCTTGACGACAAAAAATTGACATGCATATCAGATATCTTACTCACTATATAATATCCTAATGATCTATATACTCATTCATGAGATGCGTCATTGGTGTTGTTGCTATTTATGTAGCAGTTTGAGGAATAATATGATTAAAGTCAATGAGTTGATCACTAATCATGATATAAGGATACAGAGAAAGGAATGCAATAGTAGACTTAGCAAATTATGACTTTGAAAATCAGCAAACAACAGTTTAAACAGCAGTAGCAGACTTCTCATGCCAAAAGATTTGTTAACATACATAAATCACAACTATCAGCCATCAGAATTACAACACACAGGGAAAGGGAAGATCAATAATGAAGAAACACAATTCAAGAGTCCCAATTATAGTTTTTTCAATGTCAGGTGTGGAAACTTTTTCACAGTATTTTGCTATCCAGGGTTCAATAAACTATTTCAGATGCCCAACCTGAGAGTACTTGATTGGAAATGTAATCTCAACATGAGTATCAACATGAGTAGGCCTTAGAAAATCAAACAAAACTCACACGCTAGCATCTTGCACATTTAAAGACATGATTTTGCAGAGATAACCACAAGCCTAGTGTTACCTAGAAGGACTACGATGTGAAATACCAAAGGCAATAGCCTTAAAATTCAGTATAACAAGTAAATAGATTCGGAGAAAGACATACCTGACATAATCCCAATGTTCTACTTCCTAGAAACATGGCCTATAACAGATGCAAAAAGGAGGGAGATTTTCAGTATATCTGTGATAGTGGAAAAGAAGAGAGGTTTCCACGGCTCACTACAGTATTATAAAAAGCGACTTTAAGATAACACATTAAAACAATCACAAAAATAAATAGCTTAAGCTTGAGACAAGTAACAGAAACTTGGCTGGAAAAATAAATAAATTGCAGTAGCTTCAAAATAGTTGATATGCACTCACCTTCTATTGGAGGAATTTGAAATTTCAGTCCGTAACGATTTCTATACCATCAACGCCACCTCTTACCCAACCATTGTTGCCATCTTCTAAATCACGAATATTTTCCAAGATAGTTAAATTAGTTGTATCATACTGCATTGATGAGTCAAATTTGTTTACTATTTTCTTCTCACATATCAAAAATGTCTCGTGGTTTAATTGACCTAGGGACAAACCATTCACGATCTTCAGGATCTTGAATAAATATCACTTCCAGCAAAAACAAATGGCTCATCACTTATCCAGTCACCTGAATGTATTAGATGTGAGAAGTTCACAAGTGTGAAACCTAAGTCGTCTTTCATAACTCCTCGACCTTGAGTTACATCAACCCAATCACATTTAAACAAGACGACTTTAATTTTTTCATAGTAGTTCAACTCAATAATATCATTCAATCTGCCATAATATGTAATATTTCCTAATTTCGGAGCACTGTCACTAGTACTTGCATAGCTCTCTGTCATTGAGACAACCAGAACCCCACTATTTAGTGTCTGCATGAACTCTTCATACTGTTTTGTACGAAATCGATACCCATTATTCATATGGAATGCCTTGAATCTTTTTGCAAAGTAACATGGCCCTTGTGCAAGGGCTTTAATATCATTTGAGATATTAGATGTGAGATCCAACTCGTTGACCTGCCCAAAGAGCAATAGACAACTGTAGTTACAAATATTAGTACAAGATACAATACTTTAAAGTAGGTGACTATTGAATCTTACTACTTACTTGCTCCTTGAACCATTCATGAAAATTTTCAAAATGTAAGCGATTAAGCTGATGTTGGGTAAGGCGGCGTTTGCGATGCAATCGTTTGATTTCACTAATATGCTCACTGTACAAGAAAACTAGAGTTAACTGAACAAATTAAGAAATATATCCACAAGGGAGTTTGTTTTCCATCTTCTTTTAACTCAATGGTCTATGTTTGATTATTGTTCATTAATTGATTTTATTACAGTAACATGAAGCTTTCCATCTTATTTTAACTTTGCTTCAGTCTCTAAAACTTATCTACCATCTAATGATATGACATCAGAATCAACATGTATAGAGACAATTGAGACAGCAGTATCAAGAAATTGCTCAGAAACTAGCAATCTTGCACCTCTAAACTCAAACATAAAAGCTGGAAACTACTTACCAAAGTGTATCAAAGTGCTATACTGCATTCCAAACTACCCCTTTTTCGTCACCCCGCTTGCCTTTCTACTTAACTGACCAAGGGTGAACTTTATGCCTTTAACTTGATTTAGAACTTGTGACCCATATATAGGAGAAGGTGCGAGTCTTAATTCTTTAGTCCCATCAAATGATTTTGCATCATTTCGATATTTATGTCCTTGCATCAAGAAACGCCGATTGCCCATGAAACAAAACTTTTTACCATGTTTCAACCATTTAGATTGAGTGTTTATGTTGCAGCAGGGGCATGTAAATTGACCATTAGTACACCATCCTGATAGAGAACCATATGCTGGAAAATCATTTATGGTCCACATGAGAGCAGCTCGCAATTGAAATGTCTCATTAGAAAAGGAATCAATGGTTTCTGTCCCCACAGACCACAAATCATTTAACTCTTCTATCAAAGGTTCTAGAAAGACATCAATATTATTTCCGGGTCCTTTTGGTCCAGGAATGAGCAAGGACAGAATGAAGAACTCTTCTTTTATGCACAACCACGGTGGAAGATTATATGGCATTAAAATCACCGGCCATGTACTGTAAACACTTCGCATAGTACCAAAAGGATTTAAACCATCACTAGCCAATCCTAACTGAACATTGCGAGGATCTTTAGCAAATTCTGAATGTCTGATGTCAAAAGCTTTCCAAGCTTCAGAATCCGCAGGATGTCGAAGAACTCCATCCTTATTCCGTTCTTCGTGATGCCATCGCATCAATTTAGCTATTTTTGAAGACATAAATAATCTCCGTAGTCTTGGTTTTAGAGGAAAGTGCCTTAATACCTTGGCTGGAATCTTTTTGACACTGTTTTTCCATCTAGAAGCCCATAAATTAAGCATTCATTGACATCTTTCTTAGCAAATTCATTCCTAAAAAGCATGCAATCGTTGGGACCAACATGAATCTTTTTGTAATTTAACCCCAAGCCCTCAATAATCTTCTTGCTCTCATAGAATGAAGAAAGCAACTTCTCACCCTCAGGTAATGCATCCTTCAATAAACCAAGCAAGGTATTAAAAGACTCATTCGACCATTTGAATAATAGTTTTATGCGGTAAAGTTGAAGCACAAACGATAGTTTACTGAACTTTTTACACCCAGGGTAAAGTTCTTCATTTGAATCTCTCAAGAGTTGTTCAAACTGATCTATCTCTGGATGAGGTTGATTTCTTGATGGATGAGGAGCATTTTCCTCTACATTTGGCGTTGTCTCTTCCCTTTCACTAATGTTATCATTGAACTGGATGAAGCTTCCAAAAATATCATGTATCATTTCTCTCATATCAGCGCTCCTTAAAGCTTCTTGTCTGTCATTATTTTCTCCAGTACTTGTTGATCCATTGAGAGACTCTCCATGACAAAACCAAGTATTATATGATGGCATAATACCATTAACGACGAGATGATCATATGCCACTGCCCGATTTACTTGATAGTATAGCACACATTTTGTACAAGGGCATGAAATTGTTCCTCCATCATGGTTTTCACGAAATGCATGGTTTAGAAAATTTTCTACTCCATCTAAATACTCTTTACTGACTCTACTGTAATCCATCCATCTTCTATTTCTAGAATTCTCCATGATTGTTCAAGATATTTCTTACTTTTCAGTAATTACAAAAAAAAATTTAGCATAAAAGATCAAATAATCAACATAGTAGTTCGAGATATAGTGTTTAAGCTTGTGTTAGCCATGTCAAACTAACTTATATAACAAACAAATTATAACATCTGATGTAGAGACTATATTGGAAACTACTTACCAAAAGACACTCAACAACTTTACATTTGATTCTTCTAAATCAACGACCAAACTGGTTAGATGGGATCTAAACACCGACTGTTGTGATCCACAAAAATAAGATAAATGCATTTATGGATGGAAGAACTCAATAGCAACATGTCATAATTATTTAAGTCTGTGCAAAGCTAACTTTCCTGGATCATTTGTCATCTAATACTCCCACTATTTCAATTTATTTGTCAAGGAACTGAAGAATTTCAGAGCTGCAGGGGATCCAACCAACAATATGATAAATTCATACAAGGAATTGTTTTCTCAATTTAAAGTTGCTAGAGAGTTAAGAGGCAAAAAAAGATCACCACCGCCACCAGATCCTAATAAGGTAACTCAATATTTTTCGTACCGGACACAACTTAAATGTCAAGTGTGAACCTTCTCAACTTGAAAATATTTCTGGGCTTGATCAGTTGATATTTCTATACTTTGCTTATGAACTATGATGTTATCTCTTGAACATTCTATTGTGGATGTTTATTATTAAATTTGTTTTAAAGGGAATAAGGTGGAAAAAATGGCCAGCTAGTTATTGAATAGCAACATGAGAACCAAGATGAGGATTAGGATATATTAGGAAGTTGTTAAGATAGTTGTACATGCTAGCAAAGACCAATAGCCTGACCTTTCTGTATCCTTCGACTAGAAAGCAATTGAGAAAGGGATGTCAAACCCAAAATGGAGTTGAGTTGTGAGCTAAACAGGTAAAAGGCACATTTAAATGAATAAAAGAGACCACATGTCAGACTTTTGGACTTTGTTAGCTCTATCCATAACTAAGGCTCATTGTAATGGAGCTAACAAACTCAACTCTTCTGTACCTATTTCGCTATCATGTATACAATCTTTCATTTTTTATGATCATGGTGCCCGTGCCAGCTTTTGCACCTCGGTGAATCCCACGAGATACCTTTCGGTATAAAAAATGGTCAGTTTTCCTCATCATCCAGTGTTACAGTAAATTTGATAAATTTAGTTCATTACGAAAAGCAGAATTTCTGGTTGTACAGAGCACCTTATTGGGTTAATTTAGGTTTAACATCAAAATCCTATTAAATGAGTTACAGTTGAAGCTTTTCGAATCAATCGATAAATGAAAGAATCAATCATGAATCAACAATTCAATAATTAATCAAAAGCTAGAAAACTGAGCCAGATTATACAGCTTTCCTACAACTATATATACTGAAAAGGAGAACTTCTCCCATAACATCCTCAAGTTTCAAACAGCAGTTTATACTTACCTCGCCAAAGTGGTCCATTAGAAAACAAAGAGATGCTTATTGTTTGGACATGAAAACAGTCTCCAAACAGTGCCTGATTTACCTTTTCAAACATATTCGAGTTGGAATGAAAAGCAACTAATGTTAAAAGAACTCCGACGAAAGCTTTCGATGACAGAGAGAAAAGAGCTTAAGACGAGAGCTCGAGATTCGAAATTCTTAACTTAGCAACTATGGAAATCAGTTGATAGCATATGCATGTAAGCATTTATCAAAAAAACACTGAGAAAAGGAGGATTACCAACTAGAATGAGACATTGAGAGATCGAGAAAGACAGATCGAGCGGAAACAAAGAGAGAGATTACCGCTTACTGTGCTTCAATTCGAGCAGTAAGAAAAAAATTGATGCGAGCTTCAGCTCAGATCCATCGTAGCCATGGAAGGAAGCTTCAAATCAACCCAGTCTTCAGATGGAATGGAGAAGATAGATCGAGTATTTTGAAAACTTGAGGATGAAATAAAATTTGACTAAGAGAATGTTTGGGTATTTTAGGGTAAAAAGAGGATATTTCTTTCTATTTGCTTTTAAAAGTAATTGTTATTAAGGGTTATTTTTAGTGGCTTTAAGGTAATTGCCGGTAAATGTGTCTTTAAAACATTATTTAGCGGCAATTATAATATTACCTCTAAATAATTGCCACTAAATCCTACTTTTGTTGTAGGTACTATTGGATATTAACATGATATAAAGAGTTATTTTTAAAAAATGCAAATTTATAATTATATATATTTTTAAAATAGAGAGTAAATTTAGCGTGTCAATCGGAGGAAAATAAGGAGGTAGATATGGCAAATTGCAAAATAATATAAAAAAGATATTGAGTTAAGTGGAAGAAAATAAATAAAAAAGGTAAATTTATATATATATATTTTTTTTAAAATAGAGAGTAAATTTAGCATGTCAATCGGAGAAAAATAAGGAGGTAGATATGGTAAATTGCAAAATAATATAAAAAAGATATTGAGTTAAGTGGAAGAAAATAAAAAAAAGGTAAGAGAAAGAGAAATCTATCAATTAAGTAAATAATAAACGTAAAAAGGAAAGAAAATAAATATAGAATATTGTGTTACGTTACTTTTGTTTTACCTTTTTAAATTTTATTTAAAGTAACTTAAATATAGAACTTTAAAAGTTTATTTTGTTAATTACCTTATAAAAATGTATTTAGACGGTTAGATTTATTTCTATTTTTTTTAATTAAAAGTGGGCTTGGAGCCCATTTATTAAAAAAAGAGGAATTGACACAGACATACAACTATTATATATAATTGGCAATATATAGCCCAATATTAATTAGCAATTAATAGCCTAAAACAAAATTAGCACGTATTAGCCTAAAAGAAATAAAACCAACTTTTTATAGTTTTTTTCTTTTTATCATGTGCAACCAACCCGCATTAATTAAAGAGATGTGGAATTATTTTTTCTTCTTTGTTTTTAACTCCTATGATTAAGGAAGTTAGCTTTTCAATTTCTTTAAATTCTTAAACTCAACTTTATTTAACCGTCTATTTAAAAAAAAATAGTAACGCAATTTACAGAAACATAAAGATATATTTGATTGTAATTTTATGAATTATTATTTTTACCAATCAACAATGATTAGTTTATTAGAAAACCAATTGCCAACTTTAAGAAGTGAAATATATATATTTATTTATTAACCCATTAAAAAAAGGTTACACCAACTTTTAAGGAATGATTTTTTAATTTTTTTTTAAATAACTTATTAACAGATTGTGTCTACTTTTAAGGTAAGAAAATGTATTATTAATGCTCTAACGTGTATTAATTATCACATAATCGACAATAATTAATAAAATAATATTAAATGGCATTTTATTAGAAACTGTAATAATACATATGCATAAATTATACAATAATTAAAGTTGCAATTACATAATGT
>JAJOOS010013869.1:0-23865 GCA_029582725.1 Solanum chiquidenum
GCAAGTAGCATCCCATAATACTACTCACACCAAGTGTTCCTAGGAAGCCACCATAGACTAGGCACATCATATTCAACAAGTCATAACATCTTCATTTAGCATTAGACATAAGACAAACATACTTCATAACATCATATAAGGACTCATTCATTTACTAGATCATTAGTCCTAACCCATTTAGTTAATATCATAGGTAAACCACCCTCACAACCCCTTCACAAGCTCACTTGTACAATGTACACATGGAGTCCCATACCCCCACATATACTAAGCAAATCCATTAAGAAGTCATAAATGTAATTCACATGCATAATCATACTTCATGTCTTGACATAAGTAAAGTCAACCTTAACATGCTTTCATATTAACATACATAGACCATAGTCTTCATTACATAAATAGCCTAATCATAACCTCCCTTAGAGTCCACTTGTGCAATGCATAAGTAGGGTCCATAGTCCTACCTAAACTAAGTAACTCTTCAAGAAATCATGACTAGAGTTCATATTCTTATCTTAGTTCATTTCTTAACTTTCGGGAGACATTTCCATAACCGATAGAGACCATGTGAGCTACATGGAATCCGGTGTTCTACTCCCACACCGAAAAGAGAGAGTACTACTTGCCAAAGTAGGACCTACATACATAATATCTATCCAGTGGATCCACTAAGCTAAGACCTACGGGGGCACGTAGTTATGGAACAAGGAGATTGCAACTAGAAAACCTTGACTTACTAGGCGTGGAGGTTTCCATCTCATGAGACAACATCTATGTTGGGAACCCGTACTTGCTAAACGTGAAGGTTCTCTTGTGGGAAGCCGGACTTGCTAAACGTGAAGCCCCCACTCTCATTTTTCATGTTCACTCGGTGCTAAGCTCCAACTCCCTCTTTAAACATCTTTAAGCCTTTATTTAACATTAGTTCATAAAATAGGCTTTAGGTACTTAATCCCTCATATCATATAGCTCAAAGGTTTCTAAGATGAGAATGACCTTTCATCATAGAACCTACATTATGTGAGAATGTCCTTTCACATAGTCATACCATATTCATAACATAGTCTAGTTTAGAGTACAATTGAGGAAACCTTTCAAGAGACTCACTTTCACTAGATCATCATAAACCTTATTCATTCATTCATTCATGTGTGTGTGTACATATGTGAGAAAGCCTTTCACATAAACACCTTTATACAACACATATTCATACATAAACATCTTTATACAACACATATTCATACCTTACTAATCATACAATTTGCATGCATAATGAGATGTAAGGGTGCATATAAGGCTTAACCTTTCAATAGACACCATAACACATCATATTCATAACTATACATGTAGAGTGTGTGTGTACATATTGGTCCTCATAGGGACATAATAGCAACAACATTGATATTGAGTGCACTCCCCTTCAAGGGATCACCACATTCACATTGTCCCCAACTAATGATAAATTCACATATAAAGCCTTTAGGGATTCTAGACCACACACCCACACTTCATCATAAGAGACAAGGACACATTCAACATTTGAATAGGTACTCCTAACATGTATATAATCACACATTCATATAGGGGTCATATAGGTAGGGGTCATTCCACAATACTTAACTTAATCAATCATGTAAACCACACCTTATCCCTAACATTATCATTCACATTATACTCCTCATCATCAATACACTTTAAACATCATGCTAGCATTGAGGATTTCATACATAATCTTCATGGCACAACTTCATAAACATATGCATCATAATCATCAATTCACTTCACATCTATTGCCTTCAAGGCCATGATCTCAACATACATAGATAGTCAAGAAGTAAACACCGCCACCATAAGTGGACCAAACCATACAACATAAATTCTCATGCTATAGACTAGAAGTTAGGTCAACTTACCAATTCTCCAAGACATGATCACCATGGATCAATCCTCAACAATTCATAATCAATTGACATAGATGGCAATAGAAATCAATAATGTAATTCGATAACATAAACATAATCTAAGTACAATTCTATAAACAAAGGGATCAACCCATAACTTTGCCCATAAGGCCATAATTCTCAACTCATCAATATACCAACAATTCAACATGAATAAGTATATATAATCATATGAAGCATCAATACAATCTAATCTAAACATAATTTCACAAATAGAGATCATATTCACAAAGACCCACATCATAGGACAATTTTAGAGAATTTGGAAATCATGGGTTCTTCAAGAATTCCTTTGAAAATTATCTTAAAAACCTTAATTCCACATCAATTCATCAATAGAATGATTTAGAAAATCGTTTGACAAAGGACCCATGTTTAGATTGAAAATTGAGAATTTTGGTCTTTGAATCACTTTTGAAAATCTTTGATAGAACTCCTTGAATGAGAGGTTATTCAAGAATCAAGAGTTACCATACCTTAATTATTGAAGACCCATGAAATTGAAGAATAAATCAGTTGAAACCCCATCTTCTAGCTTGAGCTTCATCAAGGTCTTCAATGGAGTTTTGAGAGAATTTATTTTTTTGAGAGGGAAGGGTCAATTTGAAGAATGGGGTCTAATTCTATGTTTTGGGGTTTTAACCAACTTAAAATACCCTAAAATAGGTATAATAACCGTTTATAATAATTCCTCAAAGTATCCAAACTACCCTTCACTTAGTTGGACCTTTTAAACAAGTCAAACTTGAGTTTTATTTTGGCAGATATCGTTGGGGATCAAGTTCGTGACGCGGAGGTGTTCCTGCAAGTTTCTAGAAATTAAATTCCAAGACAGTAGAGTCTGCGGTGTCTCCGTGACGCGGAGCCACTTTTTGTCCATAGGTGGAGCAGGTCCGCGACGCGGAGCCACTCCCTTCATGCACAACTTGCAAGCTGCCTTGGCAACTTGTTTGGCCAAGGGTTGGGGTCCTCCTCAGGGACCCTTAGGGTGGTTTCGGGGAGTCGTATTTGAACGTTTTGACCCTAAAAACATTTATTAATATACTAGGGTCACCTCTACTGATTTAGACTCCAAACAACACATAAAAACATGAACAACATACTAGAACACACCAACACGTAAATAGACTAGTTTCTGAACGTCTTGGTCGTCCCTTGACGTTTGACTTCCAAACTCTTTAAAAATGACTTAAAAGACTATTCCTCATTATTTTAACAAGTTATTAATGCATAAAATCCATGTGAGGCTCTACTTTATCCTACTTCATTTTTAGGGGTGTTACAATAATACTAGCATTTCAAAATAATAACAAAACACTGGATTTGAAAATTGTTTATTGAAAACTTTTTAAAACTTGATAGAAAAACATCTTCCAAAGCTACCCAGATGCCCGTCGAGGTCTGGATGGAGTTGAGGTCCAGTTGCTAATGTTGATCTTTGCTTCCTTGCTTCCTCTAGGGTCCCCTTTCTCCTCCTCGTTGATCACGACATTGCAACCCTTTCCTTCCTCCTTGGTCAGAGACAAACCCTTCATATCTTCTAGAATTTCATCAGTGATGCCCCCCATGAACCCTGCTGATCGGAATGATTGGTGCAATGGTGGTACGGGCTGCCTCAATGGGTAGTAGTACCCATCTATAGGTGATTGCCAATCAAGCCACTCCTCAGTAGTATATTTATATCCCAGGTCAAAAGTTGTTGAATGATGAATGGGTTGTATGAGTTCGACTATCCCTTGTAATCTAGCTCCCAAACCTTTCCCAAGCTCGAAACCAAACTAGGCCATCATGTCTATGATCTTCTAGCTAAACCACGGTTTCACCTCAATGTTGCCGACCAGCTCCACAACCTATATCTCCCCATCCCATGCCAGTATACTATCAAAATGCTCCTCCTCAATGTAAAAAAGTTTCATATCCTGTCTATAATGCCCATCCAACATACTTCCAAACTCCACCACCCACTCAAACACCAAATTATCAAAACAGACCTCCATATGAAAGAAGACCCGCAAAAAACTATACCCCTTTGGCCGAACCCATAGCCCATCTTTATGAGAGGTTGAAAGAGGCTGACTATGTTACCCCAATCCGTGCATTGCATGTAGATGTCCACTCAAATTGGTACGACCCTAACAAGGTATGTGCCTATCATTCTGGGATGAAGGGTCATACTACTGAAGATTGCAGAGCTTTGAAGGACAAGGTTCAAATGCTGATTGATATAAAGGCCATCCAGCTCAAGGATCCTGCACCAAATGTTGAAAACAACCCTCTTCCTAACCACCAGGTCAACATGGTAGAAGCTGGTGATACCTTGGATTGGGAGGAATCCGTTTGGGTCCTCGAGCCAGAAGAAGCAATGACCGCTACCATCCAAAAGGCAGTTGTAGTGCAAGTCAAAAGAAGTTCTTAGAGTTTTCCAAAAGTCTTTTCCAAATGTTTTAACTTTGCTTTAAGACTTAAAGTTCAAGTTGAGTAAAGAGTAAAGGTTGAGTTCATTTCTTCCAAATTTGATGAGGACTATGTATTCACAAAGAGTTTAAAATGTTTTCACATTTAAACAAGAGAAGGAAGCCTTGATTTCTAAAGAGCCTTTGAGCTAGTTTTTAGAAAAGAGTAAACGTTTTCACAATTAAGCAAGAGAGGAAACTTTGATTTCCAAGATAGCCTTTGATCTATGTTTTGAGAAATTATCTCAAATCACATAAAGAAGTATATTCTTAAACATAAGAGCTAGTATCATATTTTGGGAGTAGTATTGAGCACCGATATGGGGGAGAGTTCAGACAGCTCACAGCCCCCATAAACCATGTAACCATCATGGGTTGAAAAGGGTCATACTTTTTAGATGATTCATTTAGTGCTTTTTAGCATAGACTAGTGGATACAAGTAGTAGTTCAGGTTCTATACCCTCGACAAGGTATAGGACGACCCTTGCAGCGTGAGGCAAAATGTTGTATCATCACCATAGCTATTAAGTGATGGTTGTCGGTTAGAGAAATTCCAAAAAAAGTATTTGTATTCTTATATACACAGTTTAATTGTATTTTTACATACATTTCAGAGTTATATTGTATCTTTGCATACACATAGAGTATCATTGTATTTCCAAATACACAGAGTTGACATCCCTAGTTTTAAACAACTTTTATTTATCTTGCACTTGTTTATACTGCTTTATATTGAAATGAGTTAAGTTAAGTTGAGTTGAGTTGAGACATGTAAGTTATTCTGTTCCTTTCAAGCTTATGTTTTGTTTAGCATTCCACTCACATACTTGTACATTCAATGTAATGATGCCATTTGGCTTGCATCTTCTTATGATGCTAACACAGGTAACCAGGATCAGCATCCAGCGTATCGTTGATTCTCATTGAGCCCCAGAGTTATTGGTGAGGCCCCTTGCTTTCGGAGGACCCCAGTTTATTACATAGATTTATCCTTGTTGAGTTAAGTCTTCCACTGAGTAAGTAAGCCAGGCCAAGGGTTCACTTGGGGATAATAATTGTTCTCGAGTGCCAGTCTAGCCCAGGGTGTAGGCTCGGGGCGTGACAAATTTGGTATTAGAGCACAAATTTCAAGAGTCCTAGGGAGTGTATGAAGCCGTATCTGTAGAGTCTTAATTATCAGTGTGAAGCGCGCCACATCTATAATTAGAAGGCTGCAACACTTAGGAAATTATCTCACTTCTTTCACACTCATTTCATGCGTTATAGTTTGATCTCTAAAAAGTTTCTTCTAACTCATGCATGCACGTGTCTTTCAGATCATGCCTCCACGAAGAGCTGTCAGAGGTCGTCCGACTAGAAGGAATGTTGAACCATGGGAACAAGGGGTACCTAATGCACTAGAAGTGCAACCCCAAGGAGAGGTCACCAATGTTGAGTTCCGTGAAGCTATCCGGATGTTGAGCCAAGTTGTGACCAACCAAGCTGGGCAACAGAGAGGGAATCGACATGAAGTAGATGACACTTCAAGGATTTGTGAGTTCTTAAGGATGAATCCACCAAGCTTCACAGGTTCAAGTGTTACTGAGGATCCAGAGAACTTTGTTGAGGAGCTTCAGAAGGTTTTTTAGATCATGCATGTTGCTGATACTGAGAGGGTGGAACTAGCTGCATACCAATTGAAGGGTTTCGCTAGAATTTTATTCGATCAATGAAAGAAGAACCGAGCTGAGGATGCACCACCTGTGAGTTGGGCTTGTTTTGAGGAGGCCTTCTTGGGGCGTTTCTTCCCCCGAGAACTGAAAGAGGCCAAGGTACGAGAGTGTCTCACCCTTAAGCAGGATTCTCTAAGTGTTCATGAGTACAAGTTGAAGTTCACCCAACTATCCCGTTATGCTCCAGAGATGGTTGCAGATAAGAAGAGTAGAATGAGTTTGTTTGTTGCTTGGTTGTCTCGTCTGTCGAGTAAGGAAGATAAGGCTGCATTGCTAATAGGTGATATGGATATAGCGAAGTTGATGGTCTATGTGCAGCAGGTTGAGAAAGAGAAGCTAAGGGATAGAGAAGAGTTTAAGAACTAGAGGGCTAAGACATTAGGGAATGAGTCCGGGAAGCAGAAGAATAATGTCAACCGATCCTCCTTCCAACAGAAACAGAAGGGACCTGCTCAATCATCTGTTATTGCACCTGCACTAAAGAACAAAAGTGAGTTCAATAGTCAAAATTTCAGAGCCAAACCTGCCTATTCTCAGGGTAGTATGGCACAAGAAGCCTCCTGCATGCGCTAAGTGTGGTAGGAACCACTCAGGTACATGTCGTGAGGGCTCCACTGGTTGTTTCAAGTGTGGCCAGAATGGTCATTTCATGCGAAAATGTCCAAAGAACAAGTAGGATAATGGTAATGGGGGTAATAGAGCCCAGTCTTCTTCAGTTGCTCCACCAGATAGAGCTGCACCTAGAGGGGCTATTTCCGGTATTGACGGAGGAACAAACCACTTATATGCTATCAATAGTCACCAAGAGCAAGAGGATTCGCCAGATGTTGTCATTGGTATGATCCAAATCTTTAACCTTGCTGTTTATGCTTTGCTAGATGAATGAGTGAGTTTATTCCTTGTAACTCCGTATGTTGCTATGAATTTTGATGTTCTCCCTGAGAAACTTAGTGAACCCTTCAATGTTTCTACACATATTGGTGAGTCTATTCTAGCAAAGAGAGTCTATCGTGATTGTCCTAATTTCGTCAATCACAAGAGTACCATGGATAATTTAGTTGAGTTAGACATGGTATATTTTGATGTCATTCTTGGTATGGAATGGCTTCATGCCTGTTATGCCTCAATTGATTGTAGAACTCGAGTTGTCAAGTTCCAGTTTCCAAATGAGCCAGTCTTAGAGTGGAAAAGTAGTTCAGCAGTGCCTAAGGGTCGTTTTATTTTGTACCTTAAGGCAAGGAAGTTAGTTTCTAAGGGGTGTGTCTATCACTTAGTCCGAGTTAATGACTCTAGTGTTGAGATACCTCCAATTCAATCAGTTTCAGTAGTAAGAGAGTTTCCAGAAGTCTTTCCAGATGATCTTCTTGGAGTCCCTCCTGAGTAAGAGATAGACTTCGGTATAGACCTTCTTCCAGATACTCATCATATATCTATTCCGCCATACAGAATGGCACCAGCAGATTTAAAAGATTTGAAGGAGCAGTTGAAAGATCTCCTAGATAAGGGTTTTATTCGACCAAGTGTCTCACATTGCGGCACTCCGGTCTTGTTTGTAAGGAAGAAGGATGGTTCCCTTAGGATATGTATAGATTACTGCCAGTTGAACAAGGTTACCATCAAGAATAACTATCCTCTTCTAAGGATTGATGATCTTTTCGACCAACTTCAGGGTACCACCTGTTTCTCTAAGATAGACCTCAGATCTGGCTACCATCAGTTAAGAGTAAGGGGATGTGATATTCCAAAGACAGCTTTCAGAACATGTTATGGTCATTATGAATTTCTGGTCATGTCCTTTGGTTTGACCAATGCTCCTGCAGCTTTCATGGACTTTATGAATAGAGTATTCAAACCTTATTTAGATATGTTTGTTATCATCTTCATTAATGACATACTAATCTATTCAAGAAATGAAGAAGATCATGCTAGTAATCTCATAATAGTTCTCCAAACTCTAAAAGATAGAGAGTTGTATGTCAATTTCTCTAAGTCTGATTTTTGGCTTGAATCTATGGCATTCTAAGGCCATATTGTGTCTGGAGAGGGAATTAAAGTTGATACTCAGAAAATAGAGGCAGTATAGAATTGGCCTAGACCCACATCTCAAACTGATATTAGGAGTTTCTTGGGTTTCACTGGCTATTATAGAGGGTTTGTAGAGGGGTTCTCATCTATTTCGTCCCCTTTGACCAAGTTGAATCAGAAGATAGTGAAGTTTCAATGGTCTGAAGCTTGTGAGAAAAGCTTTCAGGAATTGAAAAAAAGGTTGACTATTGCCCCAGTTTTGACCTTACCAAAAGGTATGCAAGGTTTTTTTGTCTATTGTAATGCGTCTAGAGTTGGTTTGGATTGTGTATTAATACAGAATGACAAAGTTATAGCTTATGCCTCCAGAAAGTTGAAAGTTCATAAGAGGAACTACCCAACCCATGATCTAGAGTTGGCTGCCATAGTGTTTGCTTTGAAATTATGGCGCCATTATCTTTATGGTGTTCATGTGGATATGTTCACCGATCACAAGAGCCTTTAATATGTGTTTACTAAGAAAGAGATTAATCTCAGACAAAGGAGGTGGTTAGAATTACTCAAGGATTACGATATGAGTATTCTTTATCACCCAGGTAAGGCTAATATTGTTGTTGATGCCTTTAGCAGGCTTTCTATGGGTAGTACCACCCATTTTGAGAAAGATAAGAAAGAGCTAGCAAAAGATGTGCATAGACTTGCACGATTAGGAGTTCCACTGATGGATTCCACAGAAGGAGGAGTAGTGGTGATGAATGGGGCTGAATCATCATTAGTGTCAAAAGTAAAAGAGAAGCAAGACCAAGACCCATTTTTTCTTGAATTGAAGGCAAACGTTCATAAGCAAAAAGTAATGGCTTTTGAACAAGGGGGAGATGGTGTATTGAGGTATCAAGGTAGATTGTGTGTACCAAGGGTGGATGAACTCCAAGAGAGGATCATGGAGAAAGCTCATAGCTTCAGATATTCCATTCATCAAGGTTCCACAAAGATGTATCGCGACTTGAGAGAAGTGTATTGGTGGAGTAGTATGAAGAACGGCATTGCAGAATTTGTTGCTAAGTGTCTGAATTTCCAACAAGTTAAAGTAGAGTACCAAAGGCCCGGTGGTATGGCTCAGAATATAGAACTTCCGGAATGGAAGTGGGAGATGATTAATATGGATTTCATCACAGTCTTACCAAGGTCTTGCAGACATCATGATTCTATTTGGGTGATTGTGGATCGAATGAAAAAATCAGCCCACTTTTTGCCGGTAAAGACTACCCATTTAGCAAAGGATTACGGTAAGTTGTATCTTCAAGAAGTGGTTAGACTTCATGGAGTTCTGGTCTCCATTATTTTAGACAGAGGTGCGCAATTTACTGCACAATTTTGGAAGTCATTCCAAAAAGGCTTGGGTTCAAAAGTGAACTTAAGTACTGCCTTTCATCCTCAGACAGATGAGCAAGCAGAGCGTACTATTTAGAACTTAGAGGATTTGTTGAGGGCTTGTGTGATTGATTTCAAAGGTAATTGGGATGATCACCTACCTCTTATTGAGTTTGCTTACAACAATAGTTACCACTCTAGCATTCAAATGGCTCTATATGAAGCTCTTTATGGGAGAAGATGCAGATCTCCTATTGGATGGTTTGAAGTTGGTGAAGTTGGGTTCATAGGACCAGATTTAATTCATCAAGCTATGGAGAAGGTGAAAGTGATTCAAGAGAGGTTAAAAATTGTCAGAAATCCTACATTGATGTTAGGAGAAGGGAGTTAGAGTTTGAAGTAGATGATTGGGTCTACTTAAAAGTATCACCCATGAAGGGTGTTATGAGATTTGGTAAGAAGGGGAAACTTAGTCCCCGATATATTGGCCCTTACAAAATATCAAAAAGGGTTGGTAATGTAGCTTATTAGTTAGAGCTACCACAAGAGTTAGCCGCGGTTCATCTGGTATTCCACATCTCCATGTTGAAGAAGTGCATGGGCAATCCTTCATTGATCAAACCAACTGAAGATATTGGGATCAAGGATAGCTTATCTTATGAAGAGATTACGATCCAGATTCTAGATCGCCAAGTGCGCAAGTTGAGGACAAAAGAGGTAGCATCAGTCAAAGTTCTTTGGAGGAACAAACATGTTCAAGAAGCTACTTGGGAAGCTGAGGAGGATATGAAGAAGAGATATCCACATCTCTTCGAATCCGGAGAATTTCCAAATTAATGTACTAATACTTTTCCTGGCATTTAATTTTAAGTTAGCATATTGTAATTGCATTGCTTGTTGGGTGTTTGAGCTGAATGTTACATGTTACACCCTTAGCCTACTAAGAGTAATCTCATTTGAGGATAAATGTTCCCAAGGCGGAGATATTGTAACATCTCACAAATTGATATAACAAGGAAGAAGTTAAGAATTGGAAATAGTCATTTTTGGAAAGAATATAAAAAATCTGGAAAATTTGTTAAGTATGTTAAGTTGATTTTTTGGTCAATTTCAAACGACCATAAATCCTAGATCAGGATGATTTAGGTGTGCTTTCATATATCGTACGAAATATCTTGGAATAATCTTTCCAACGCCGCCAAGTTTACTCAATTTCGAGTTCGTATGAGTGAGATATGTCCATTGGAAGTTGGGTTGTTTAGAAGGGTAGTTTGGTATTTTCCTTACCCTATTATTTTATTTCGTTTTTTGGTAATTAGTTGGGATCTAAACTGATCTTAGTCAGTTTATGCTTTTGAAAAAAGAGTTAGGGTTTTGAGAGAAGAGAAGAAGAAGCAAGAATTGTCAAGATCTTCAAGAGTCGCTTGTGGATTTCATCAAGGGGTGATCCCTACGAGGTATGTGAAATCACATAGCATTGGTTTAGTTCACCCACGCGCCAATCTTGATTTATTTTAGCAAATTTAAGTTCTTAAAAGCTTAGAAATTGAGTTCTTGATGGGTTTGTTGAAGTTCCTTTAAATTCTTGATTCGTTGAAATTGTTGAGGAGTTGTTTGATCTGAATCCATGATTTTAGGTGTGAATTCGATTAGAATCTTTCATATATTGATTTTATAGTTGATTATAAGTATTTTGGGAAAGAACCAAATTGAAATAAGGGGTTTAGAGTTGATAAATGAAGAAGAAAAGTCGGAGGCACATGGCAAGGGTCTGGGACGTCACCCCTCTCAGAGCCCCAAGCAGAACTCTCTGAACTTATAGCTCTGGGGTGTCGCCCCTCTCAGTGCTCCAACCAGGGTTCTCTGAACTTTGTGCTCTGGCACCCCGCGCCTCTCAGAGCGCCAGGGACGCCAGTTCATCACATTTCTTCCCCATATTTCCGTACTAGTTCCTTAGCAACGTACCTATGTTTTCTAGTTGATTCCAACACTCTAAGGTACGTCTAAACATCATGATATCATCCATAAACATGAGATCATAAACCTTGAATCCATAATCCAATACAAGGAAAGTTAAGATCAAAGTCAAGAGAAGTAAGAGCCAAGTCAAGAGAAGTTCTTAGAGTTTTCCAAATGTTTTAACTTTGTTTTAAGACTTAAAGTTCAAGTTGATTAAAGAGTAAAGAGTAAAGGTTGAAGTTCATTTCTTCAAAAGTATGCGGGGACTATGTATTCCCAAAGAGTTTAAAATGTTTTCACATTTAAACAAGAGATGGAAACCTTGATTTCCAAAGAGCCTTTGAGCTAGTTTTCAGAAAAGAGTAAACGCTTTCACAATTAAGCAAGAGAGGAAATTTTGATTTCCAAGATAGCCTTTGAGCTAAGTTTTGAGCAATTATCTCAAATCACAGAAAGAAGTAAATTTTTAAACATAAGAGCTAGTATCATATTTTGGGAGTAGTATTGAGCACCGATATGGGGGAGAGTTCAGACAACTCACAGCCCCCATAAACCATATAGCCATCATGGGTAGAAAAGGGTCATACTTTTTAGATGATTCCTTTAGTGCTTTTTAGCATAGACTAGTTAATCCACTTAGTAGTTCAGGTTCTATACCCTCGGCAAGGTATAGGACGACCCTAGCAGCGTGAGGCAAAACGATATATCATAACAATAGCTCTTAAGTGATGGTTGTCGGTTAGAGAAACTCCCACAGAAATATTTGTATTCTTATATACATAGTTTAATTGTATTTTTACATACATTTCAGAGTTATATTGTATCTTTGCATACACACATAGTATCATTGTATTTCCAAATACACAGAGTTGACATCCATGTTTTTAAACAACTTTTCTTGATATTGCACTTGTTTATACTGCTTTATATTTAAATGAGTTCAGTTAAGTTGAGTTGAGTTGAGCTAGGTAAGTTCTTCAGTTTCTTTCAAGCTTATGTCTTGTTTAGCATTACACTCGCATACTCGTACATTCAATGTACTGATGCCATTTTGCTTGCATCTTCTTATAATGCAAACACAGGTAACCAGGATTAGCGTCCAGCGCATCATTGATTCTCGTTGAGCTCCAGAGTTGTTGGTGAGCTTCTTTGCTTCCAGAGGACCCTTTTTATTGCTTTTAGTAGCTTTAGTTCATTAGGATGTCGTGGGTCTTGTCCCGACATCCATCTTAGTTGTTTTAGAGGCTTCATAGACAGATGTTAGTTCTTTAGTCTTTTCATTGTCATTATTTTATGTTGAGACTTGAGTTTGCCTTAATTGCCAGTTGAATGTTCCTTTATAACATTCTAGTTTATTATATAGATTTATCTTTGTTGAGTTAAGTCTTCCGCTTAGTAAGTAAGCCAGGCCAAGGGTTCGCTTGGGGCAAGCAATGGTTCTCGAGTGCCAGTCCCGCCCAGGGTGTAGGCTCGGGGCGTGACAAGTTGGGTCGATCCTCTCGGATATCGATAGTCATCACTCTTTCCCACATTTGCAGTATGGTGTCAACTTATGGCGTTTCTGACCAATAGTTATACCCATAGTGGCCCATATGAGATCGTAAAGGTATCATTTGGACTTGTCCGAATTGGCAAAGGACTCGGAGTGGTGCATATGGTTGAACCCCATTTAGACCAATAAGCTCGATGAAATAGACCTCATGTCCTCTAACCACAGTGCGACGAGACCCTAACCACTGATATTTCCATTGGATTTGATTACCAGACCGCTCTCTTAGATACATAAACCAGTCTTCCGTTCCTACTGGGGCGGAGAAACTCAACATCCTTGTGGGGTGACTAAAGATTTTGTTTCCCATGCCATCCAAGATATCTACCATGTTACGCCTCTTGTTAAAGTGTTTGGTAGCCCACAGTTGTAACAAAAGATTGCAACCCTCAAAATATATCTTACCATTGGTGCATGCGGATAATGCCCTTATCATTTCTGCAAGTATCATGGGCACTATAGTCTTTGTAGGATTTGGTCCTCCTTGAGCTAACATGTGAACCACATAACCCAAGGTAGTGCTAATTTTCCCTCCCTTCATAGGAAAGACTAAGGAACCCAGTAGTGCGATAGCAAAATCTCTCAGACGATATTTTTTCCATTGTCTAGCAAATCAACCAAACTCTTTATTGAAATGTTTATAATTGTTCCTGTCATAAAAACGCTAGTACAGATTTTCAAATGAAATCCATCCAGAATCTAAACAATCTATCTCCAGATTGCGCTTCAGCCCTAGACTCTTCAAGAACTTCTTCGGTGATTGCTTGTGCAGCACGATCATTTGACGCCCGTGACAGGGAAGGTTTACAAACCCACTAATTTCCTCGAGTGTTGGAGTTAGCTCAAAATCCCTATATTTGAAGACCAATCCTGCGGGATCCCAGAATTTCAGCAAGGCCATAATCATGTAGCGATCAGGAGCAACAAATAAGATAAAGGTCAATCCACCCAGTAATTTGCAGATTTCCAACTCATGGTCTTTATTGATACTCACCCACTATCTTTTCAGAAGATCATTCAGTTTTACAACCATTTGCGTGTTTGGGAAGTTGGGAGCGGCCATGACTGCAAACAAACAACAAACAAATTCTATACTCCATTTTGGCATATATTAGGCTTGATTTAGTTGTTATGACCACATTGACAAAAATATCCCGATCTTAGAATCTTCTTTAACAATGTAAAACCGTCCATATGAGGACCACATGTTCCTGCATGTATCTCTTCAATCAACCTGCTAGCGTCTCCAACTTCGACGCACCTTAGCAAACCCAAGCTGGGAGCCTCCTATAAAGGATTTCTCCACTTAGAAAGAATTGATTCGCTAACCTCCGAATTGTGCGCTTTTGTACACTTGTTGCATCTTCTGTATACTCATTGTTCTTCAAATATCCTCGAATGTCATTGTACCAAGGCTTTCCATCAGGCTTTTCCTCAACATGACAACAGTATGCTTGTTGCTCATATATATGAATGTGAATGGGATCAATGTAATTATGATAAGGATGTTGAATCATAGAAGACAAAGTGGCTAAGGCATCTCCGAATTCATTATGGATCCTTGGTACATGTTTGAATTCTGTCTTGAAGAATACTCTCTATTCTAAAAACTAGAAATCCAAGTGAATATTCTCAGAAGTACTTCTCCACTTTGTTTTGTTGTGTTCGTGTCACAACCCAGACCGTCGTGATTGGCACCCATACTAACCTTCTGGTGGGAGAACCATTAATACTAATTAGCTAACAAACTTTAATCAAAACACTAAGGCATTTAAGTTACGAAAGCAAGTTAAATGCTAAGGAAAGAAAATTAGAGTTCCCATAAACTCCAAACGAAAGTCTAACAACTTAAAACAAATGCAGAAATACTACCGAGAACCTGAAGGTCAATATACCAAAACTCTAACAAAATCCATAAGTCTAAACAAGAAGGTGGGCACAACCCAAACTATGGTACTAACAACTAACTAGAAAAGCCTAAGTCCGAAATGTGGACATAAACAGAAAGAGAACTCATGGCAGCCCAGAAGAATTGGCTCACCCTTGAATTTGACCGGCGATCACTGATCTTCTAGACGAGGTCTGTCAATAGCCGTCTGAAGATGTCTTGTACTCAACAAAAATAAGAGCAAGTGTAGTATTAGTACACAACCACAGTGTACTGGTAGATCACACGACTATCCCACTAAGTGCAACATAAGAAAGTCAATACAACATTATAAACATGCAAATACCGAACATGTACAATATCATTAACATTTACGCACAACGAACAGTTTCACAATTCTCAAATATCACAGTTACATCAAGTCATTGATCCTCTCATGGAACCCAAACCTAAATTGTTAGCATACCGGAACGTGGTACCCGATCCCATGTTTATGCCAAAACGTGGCAACCGATCCCATAATTATATCGAAACGTGGCAACCGATCCAAGTTAGTGTGCCAGAACGCAACACCTGATCCATTCAACAAGCCACAATCACAATCACAAAGTACATTCTCATAATCATACAATCAAGTCATGATTCATGACATTCATCATTCATATATCCTAATTTACAATTTATGCGATCAATAATGCAACATTCTCATACATACATGTATCATAATGAAGCAAGAACAAACATATATCACACAATCATAGAATCACAACCATCACCTACCTCAAACAAAGCTTGAATCCCCTAAGAAACTTGATTCTTCCCTTTTTGAATTTGTTCCGCTTGTTCTTGGTCTACAAACAATCAATATAATATGGGAATTAATAAACGATAACTAATTACCCGAATTACTAACAATCCCATCAAACCCTAAATCAAACCCTTGATCCCAATATTCCAATTAGGGTTGTTTCGGCCATAAATTCCTTATCAAAACCCTTCCACATCGATAATTACCCATTAGATTACATTGTACGGATCAAAAAATAGATTCGGGGAGTTAAAACCTTACCTTTAGCCTAAAAAATGGTGGAAAATGGTCAAGAAGTCTCCTGGATTCGTTCCTTAGCTCTCAAGTTCAAAAATTGCAGAATAAAACATTTTTGGGGTTTATTTCTGACCCGCCATGGCGGCACTAGCCCGCTACACCCTGGCGGAAGAAATCCCCGCCAAAGCGGCTTGCACGAAACAGTGAGCAAAATAATAATTCCAAAAGCCCCATTTCACAACACACCTTCAACCAACGACACTCAGAAAATATCCGTTCACGCCAAGGTCAGTTTCGGGAGTTCTACTCACCCGAATTCAATTCTGTAAAGTCGTACGGATTCCTTAATGCCTTAGCTATCTACTCATGTAATCAAAATCATATTCAAATCACCCAATTGCTACCAGATTTCTCTATACTTTACTGACTCCGATTTCGTCCAAATCTGTACTAGGTTGAGAAA
Organism: Solanum chiquidenum; assembly: GCA_029582725.1. Classification (NCBI taxonomy): domain Eukaryota; kingdom Viridiplantae; phylum Streptophyta; class Magnoliopsida; order Solanales; family Solanaceae; genus Solanum; species Solanum chiquidenum. Next base: position 16,428 of record JAJOOS010013869.1, read on the forward strand.
TCCCAAGTTACTACGGGGAAAAATTCGACCCAAAATCTTTCCCCATTGGCTTTTATATAACGACAGGAACCGGTCGTTACAATAGATGTCTATTTACCCATCATTCATCCCCAAGTGACAAACTTAGGAAAAATAGGCTAATGAAAGAATGAAGTAGTACCTGAATCGACGAACAACTGAGGATACTTGTCTCGCATGTCCTTCTCGGTTTCCCAAGTAGCTTCCTCAACTGGACGATGCTTCCATTGAACATTCACGAACTTAATCTCCTTGGTTCTCACCTTATGCACATCACGACCAAGAATTGCAATCGGTTCCTCCTCATATTGTAGGTCTTTGTCTAACACAATTGAGTCCCACTTAATGATGTAATCTCCGTCACCATGATATCTCTTCAACATGGACACATAAAATACCGGATGAACTCCCGATAGGTTAGGAGGTAACACCAATCTATAGGCTATGGGCCCTACACATTCAAGAACCTCAAAGGGACCAATGTATCGCAGACTTAGCTTGCCCTTCTTGCCAAATTTCATCACCCCTTTAATGGGTGATACCTTAAGAAGAACATTTTCACCAGTCTGAAATGCCATATCTCTTACCTTATGGTCTGCATACATCTTCTGTCTACTTTGGGAGTCTAAGAGCTTAGCTTGAATACTCCTCACCTTATCTTGAGCATCCTCCATTAAATCAACCCCAAAAGGTTTTACATATCCAGTCTCGAACCATCCTATGGGTGATCTACATCCCCTCCCATAAATTGCCTCAAATAGTGTCATATCAATGTTGGAATGATAACTATTATTATAGGAGAACTCACACAAAGGTATGAATTTATCCCAATGCCCTCCAAAATCAATCACGCATGCCCTCAACATGTCTTCTAACACTTGAATAGTCCTCTTTGATTGCCCGTTTGTCTGTGGATGGAAGGTTGTACTAAAAGTTAGTTGTGTGCCCAATTCATCATGTAGCTTCCTCCAAAACTTGGATGTGAATTGGGTACAACGGTCTGAGATAATAGAAAGGGTCACTCCATGCAACCTCACTATCTCTTTCACATAAACTTTAGCTAATTGTTCAGCATTATAATCTATTCTTACCAGAATAAAATGGGTTGACTTAGTCAATCTGTCAACCACTACCCAAATAGAATCAAACTTTCCCAAAGTCTTGGGAAGACCAACCACAAAATCCATGGCTATCCTTTCCCACTTTCATTTCAGAATTGGCATTCTTTGAAGCAAACCCACCGGCCTTTGATGTTCATAATTTACTTGTTGGCAATTTTGACACTTAGCCACAAATTCTACTATGTCTTTCTTCATCCCTGGCCACCAATAAATTCGCTTCAAATCTCGGTACATCTTGGTCACACCCGGATGAATGGAATATCGTGAACCATGGGATTTTATCAACAATTTCTGAATCAAGTCATCAACTTGAGGAACACAAAACCTTCCTTTAAAACTGAGCACACCTTTCGAATTAAGAGTGGTCTCTTGTGCCTTATCAATCGCGATCTTCTTTTTAAGCTCATTCAAATTTTCATCCTCAAATTGTTTGGCCTTGATATCCTCAATGAACGTGGCCCTAACTTCAATGCTATCTAACACCCCACCTCTTTCTGAAATACCCAATTGCATGAATTTAGACTCCAAGGTCTGAATTTCCTTAGCCAAAGGTCGCTTGGTTACACTCAAGCAAGCTAGACTACCCATACTCACCGCTTTTCAACTTAAAGCGTCTGCCACAATATTAGCCTTACCCGGATGGTATTGAATGGTCACATCATAATCCTTGAGTAACTCCATCCACCTTCGATGTATCAAATTCATATCCCTTTGAGTGAACACATGCTGCAAACTACGATGATCAGTAAACACGTCACACTTAACACCATAGAGGTAATGCTGCCAGATCTTAAGAGAAAATACCACCGCTGCCAACTCCAAATCATGCGTTGGATAATTCCTCTCATGCACCTTCACTTGACGCAATGCATAAGCTATAACATTCTTTTCCTGCATCAACACAGCACCCAAACCAGAATATGAAGCATCACAATAACTATGAAGTCTTTACCTTCCACCGGTAATGCTAGAATAGGTGCGGTGGTCAAGAGAGCCTTGAGCTTTTGAAAGCTCTCTTCACATTTTTCAGTCCATTCAAATGGTATCTCCTTTTTGGTCAAATTTGTCAAGTGAGTAGCAATGGAAGCAAAATTCTTCACAAATAAACGATAATAGCTGGCAAGCCCCACAAAACTCCTAATTTCAGTCACAGAACTTGGTAGAACCCAATTTCTAACCGCTTTGATCCTTTAGGGATCTACCATTACCCCTTCCTTTGAAACTACATGCCACAAAAAGGCAACCGAAGTCAACCAAAATTCACACTTAGAAAATTTTGCATACAACCTTTGTTTCCCAAGAACACCCAGAACAATACGAAGATGGTCGACATGCTCTTCCTCACTTTTCGAATAGACCAAAATGTCATCAATAAGAACTATAACAAACGAATCAAGAAATGGTTTGAACACCCCATTCATCAAACTCATAAAAGTTGCAGGCGCATTAGTCAAACCAAAAGACATAACTAGGAACTCATAGTTCCTATAGCGGGTTCTAAACTCCGTCTCGGGCAAATCCTCAGGCCTAATTTTTAATTGATGGTAACCAGACCTTAGATCATTATTAAAGAAGACTGATGAACCTTGCAATTGGTCAAAAAGATCATATATTTGAGTCAGTGGATACTTGTTCCGAATGGTTACCATACTCAATTGACGATATATATGCCAACATGTGGCCATCGGTATCTCTTACGTATAAATATAGGCAATAGGCCCCATACCTCCTGATTATAGCTCGGAACTAAAATGCATAGTCATGTTATGGATTTATAACACCTATATGTTACCATTTTCATGTTGCCAATCTTGGCCCGTTTGTAGTCTTGTTCTCATAACCCCATAATAACTTTCATATAACATATAACAATCTCATGGAACCTCATATGTTCTTCCAAATAAGCTTGAAAAGTTGACTCAAATTTTAGAAAGATAACCTAACCTTGTTGATATTCATAACAAGTTTAAGGTGACTTACTTAGTTCCTAACTTGGTTCCTAGATAATTTATAAAAGAAGTATTTCAAAAACCAAGTGTTCTAATAGTTCACATTTAAATTATATTTGAGAGTTTTGAAGATCGTGAGTTACTTTAAAGATTGTTCATAATAACTTTAGTGGGGAAAAAGGGTTGGTTACAAGTAATAAGGGTCTCCCGTGATATTTTAAGTCACATCACCCAAAGAAGAATAAGAATTTATACATGCGGACATATAGTCAAGGAAATCGATAAAATGACATGTAGATGTCGATTACTCTATTTATCCGAACGAGTGGAATATCAAAATAATAGAATCACCAAAATAATTCAGCTGAGATCCCAATGCCTTTCACTGAAGGTCTTTCTAGCAAGAGAATAGCAAAATATCACATTCGGCGTTTTAGGAACTTCCCAGGAAAGGTGCCAAAATGAGGGACAGAGCTTAGCCTTAACATACCTTTCCAATGAACGCTCGAATGGCCGTAGTTTCTTCACGAAAGTTATTCCTTATGTCCTAAGCTTCGCAAACACTATATATACATAGCTGGTATGAACTTATAAACAGTTCATAATTGATCTTAAATTGGTAGATGTACCAAATGGCCTCAACTTGACGAAATATTCGTAGAACTTCATAAAAACAATCATAAAGGAGTCTCGAGATGATTACCTTAGTTAACCAAGTGTAAACCTTGAAGAAACACCAATAACTACAAATTTATATCTTCAAAAAGCTAGCTCCAAACGCAACTAATAGAAGGGGAAAATGAGTGCCACATGTAGAGATCACATTTCTAGGCACGGGGGCAACCTTTAATGGTAGAAATGGTCAAAAACTAACCTTCATCATGCAAGAAATCCATAGGAACCCTCTCTTAAGCTTTTTTTTTCTAGTTATGAAGTGAAAAGAAATGTTTTCATGGCTTAAAACGTTGAGTAAGCCGACATACCACATTTTTTAGCCGACCCGGATCGCGACCCGAATTCTGCCCCGTAAGTCCGTAGTAAAACCCTCATAACTCTTTACTCTGATGTCGATTGGATACGGGGTTTTGTGCGTTGCAAACTAGACTCGTAGGCCTTCTATTTAATGGGTGATAGGCCTTCTAAATCTTTATATATTGGGAGAAAACATCCAAGACATTTCACCCAAAGTTAAGAAAATATTATTAAAGAAACTTCGATAACTTTTTCCGACCTTAATTTCACTAATTTTCTTGACTTCAAAACTTAACATACGACCCTTGTGCTATTATAATACCTCATAACACACTATTCTTAGCATGTTGTACACTCATAGGCTTATCCACAAGGTATGGGACAGTTTAAACATTTCAAAAGGGCGAAGTTCTATTACCCTTTCTATCACAACTATTTATGACATCATGTTCTGCCTTACATACCAATACATTTTCATTCGTACTGACATCCCATTCCTTGGGGATGCTGCATGTCGTGCTGCAGGTTTGAACGAATGTCTTGATCAGCCGTTTCCATAGGGGTGTTATCTCAGCTGAGGATTGATAAGCTTCATTATTCCTGGAGCTATTGGTTGTCTATAGATTTTGCATACTTGAGTTTTGTATATAGTTGTTGGCATCGTTGGGGACTTATCCCAACCAGCTGGGTCATAGTATTAGTAGAGACTTGCGGACATATTTGGTTGGGTTTTCTCAGCTTTCATTTATAGCCTTGTCGTCTTATTGTATTTATGGTTTCAGATGATGCCTCGTCTGCATGCTATTTCTTTATACTCTGTGTGATTGAGATTAGAGTGGTAAGTGAATATTATCTGATCAGGTCATGCATATGCTAAGAATGCGATCCATGAATTAGAATCTTAAGGTTAAAGTTTTATTCACCTACTGAGAGAAAGATGATGAAAGTTTTAGTTGCTCTTAAGGATATGAGACTCAAGAAGGAAATGAGGAAGAATTAGAGTAGGTATTACAAACGATGAGGTAATTATGAACTCAAGCTATTAACCAAATGTTAGCAAAGTATTCGAAAAGAGGTAAGAATGACCTTAGAGGTTCAAGTCAGCTAGTCTATGAAGTTAATATGAGATAGATGGAAATAATGGGCTACAGAGGAAAATGTTTATACACTCTAATATGACTAATCCCCAAAGCTAAGGAGAATTAAGCTGAGATGATGATTGATTGCTTAGACATAAGCTATGACAAAGGCACTATGCTAGTAAGTTTTAATTGGGAGAATTATGTTAAATACTAAGTAGATATGAATAGTGTTTGGGTGTCATAGGTCAAGTGCTGCAGTATGATAATGTTCCTTGTTAAAGGAGAAAAGTTGAGTATAGTTACTGAAAATGTAATTAAAGTGACAAAAGTGAGGTAAGTTATGCTTGTTAAAGGTTGTCTCATATGTTAAGTGAATAAGAGTAGACTTATTTGTTATAGTTTATTTACTTATGGTACATTATTATGATGCCCTTTGAGGCTTGTACATATGTGTTTCTAGTTAGCTGTCGGTTTTAGATAGTTATGTTTACAAAGGGAACTCTGAAATAGTTAAAAAATTCTAAAGCTAAGAACTATTAGCTACAACACACATTCGAGGATGAATGAGCCAAAGGGGGGATGATGTAACACCCCATGTCCTAGTCATTTGTACGACTAAGTTCACATCGACAAACCTATTATTATTTAGGAGAATGAGGTTGTAATCGAAGCCTCAATACCAAGGGTTCAAGTATATATACAATTAGCTAAGATAAGGTTAAAATGAATGATTTGGGCAGAAATGAAAATTTGAATCAAGTAAATCACTTATGTGTTTCACCTACTTGCTTCACCTATGTGCTTCACATACTTGCTTCACTTAAGTGTTTCACCTATGTGCTTCACCTACTAAGCCATAATGACCAGCCAAAGGACCAAGTAGGTGCATCACCTACTTGGACTCCTTGACCAGCTCAAAGGTCCAAGTAGGTGGATCACCTACTAAGCCATTTTTGTGGCCCAAAATAAAGAGAAAAAGAGAGGCGGTGGAGATTCTTTAAGACAAAGACTTGGCTGATGTTCTCTTATGATATTTTAAATACATAAATTTTATGAGCTCTCTGATATACCGTGAGTCTACGGTATTTCTAATATATTTCACTTACAAGTTGTGTGTGTCTAGGGCCTTTTTGTATTGGTTTTTATGTGTTTTAATCATATTTTGTAGGAAACATGTTCAGGCGCGAAAGTAAAGAGACAGCTGAAAGAAATGCAAAAAAGGGCATCTACAGAGGTGATCTACGGATCGTAGGTCCACTGATGCTCCGTAGATGGTGGTCGTAGATCAGCAGCCAAGGCATGGAAGGCAAATCAGGGAAATCTGACCAAGTGTGGAACCACGGTGCCCATTGACGATCCGTAGATTGAACTACGGACCGTACTGTTGATCCGTAGATTGATACTGCGAGGGTTCTAGTACCTGATTTTTTGAAGATTCCAAGTATGGAGCTACAGAGAGGGACTGACGGACCGTAGATTGATCGACGGTCCGTACTGCAGTTCCGTCGTTTGCTTCAGAGAAGCTAATGTTTGGAAGCTGAAATATTTTCTAAGTGTTGGCTGACGGAAGGGACTCACGGACCGTAGATCCATCGACGGTCCGTGAGTCAGTCTCGTGGAATGAAGACGCGTGCCTGTGACAAACTTTCCTTATTTGTTTCCCTTTTAATTTAGGACTTGTTTTCTATAAATAAGGCATGTAAACCTCGTTTTGGGGGGGGAGACATTATTGTTCTATTCTAGTTCTTGACTTAGGAGATTAACTTGCAACTTTAGCAATTATTAATTTCCTAAGATCGTTTTGAAGATTTTTGAGTTGCAATTCAAGTTGAAATTCTGGGTTTATTATTCTTCTTATGTAAGTTCATAATTCTTTCATCTAAAACAATGAATTGTGTTCATATGATTATGGGTAACTAAACTCCACAACTAGGGTTGTGGGAACTATAAGCGATTAACAAAGTATGAATAGTAAATAAGCAATTCTTGATTAGAGTGGTGCATGCATTGATAATTCTTTCGTTTAGAAGTCCTGTTAGCGGTTGCAAACGTTAGACCTCGCGTTGTTGCTACTTGCCGGACCAAGGAGGTAATCAACAAGAAAAGAATTATCAACATAGATTTAGTGTAATACTATATAATAGGCTAGTGTCGATTGGTGCGAAGTAATAACTAAGCCAAACATCGATTATGATGTGTAATATGAGGTAAAGGTAAGGGTTAGTAAATTATACACACGTAGCCGGACCAAGGTGCGGGGTGAAATTCTCTAGATGCCGGACCAAGGATTTAGAGA
>JAJOOS010013870.1:0-29645 GCA_029582725.1 Solanum chiquidenum
CATTTCCCACTCAATTTGACCCCCTGAATAAGAATATGAAGTCGAATTTCCGAAATCATGCACGGATTTTGAGATATATGGAAATTACAATTATAGGTGTTTCCGAAGCACATTTTCGGGCATTTTTTTTTTTTTTTTGGGTCGTTTCACAAAGTTCCAGATTGCTGAACCTTGAAAGAAAAGATCAAGTCGGCGATGAAAAGGAGCAGTCGGTGCATCGCTAAATAGTTCCGCGAAGCAGTTCTATATCGCCCAATCATCCAGAACGCGAAGATGCTGAAGGCAAAAGCTGAAAGATGATGAAGCAGACCAAAGTGCATCGTCGATCCTGACTAACTACACCGAGTGATCCTTCGCAACACATTTTTTTTACAACTATAAATATTAGTTTGAATTTTTATCTTAGTATGCATTTTCAAGTAGAGAACATTTTTGCTTAGCCTTTGAATATTGGAAGACTTCCAATTCCAAGAAATTGGAAGTGGATGTTGAATATTCTTCATCCTAGACTCATTTAAAGTGAATATAAATCATACCCAGTTGATATTACTTCAATTTGGTATCATTTTCTTCCTTTTTTATGTCTAGCTAAAACCCCAAATTCTTGGGGTGTGATTTTGTGAATATTGGTTAAATTTCTTGTTGGGTATTGCTTATTGTTACTCTATTTGCTGTTTAAATGTGATTTCATTTAGTAGTTATGTTTGAACTTAATGGGATTTTAGTTGCAAATACAATTTCATCTTAGTATTTTTTGCTTGCTCGAGAGAGAGTTTTTAAACTAAGACTACTAAATCGATAGCCGGTGGTTATTGGGTCGTCGTGGGTTCAACTCGAGAGAGTGAATCCTAGGCCTTTTCCCACACATCATCTCGAGAGAGTGAATGGGCTAAGGCGGAGGTTGTGCTTAAAAGTGGTAACTCGGTATTCGAGAGAAACGTAGTTGATTTAGGGTAAGTTGCTCGAGAGAGAATTTACCCCCACTAAAGTCTAGCCTAGTTACAATTGTTCAGCAAATGACTACCAATAATATTTACCCAATTGTGTAGTTTATCCCATATTCCTATCACATCCCAAGAATCTCGTCTCCCTATATTTGCATTTTTGTTTTCACTGTTTTTGTTCATTAATTGAATACAAACCCCCCATTGATAATTGACATTCGTGTGAACCCCTTAATTTATCATGTTTTTACTCGATGAAGTTTTTAGCTATTGTTACCTCTAGCATAGTCGCGCTTAACTCTTAATTCTCAGAATCTACTCCCTTGGAACTCAACCCCAATCCATTCGGTTGGGTTATATTACTATTGTACGATCGTAGACACTCGAATTGAAAGTTGTATCTTAATTACGCAAACATCAATGACCATGCAAAAACATGCTTTAAAAGGGACATTTTGGTTTGAACCCATTCATTATTCCACTTTATAGAAATATCATGAACAATAGCATAGGAGTCATCAAATACAAATATAATCATCATACAAGTCAAAGCATCACATTTGAGCAATATCAACATGTAACCCTTTACCTTCATATTTAGCCTTCATCTCAAGTAACCCTTATGATATACCTTTTGCAATGTATGGATAGCGTCCCATACCACCATCCACACCAAGGCACCACATTAAGGTCACCAAAGGTGAACTTACCATTCAACCTTTCCATCTTTACACAATAAAGCATATAAAAGACATAAACATTACATAAGTCACACCATCACATTAAGACCAACATCAAAGACAACTCTAAGCCATACTTGTGCAATGTGCAAGTAGCATCCCATACTACTACTAACACTAAGTACTATTTTGAAGTCACCATAGACAAAGGACATTCATATACAATAGTCATGACAATGAAGTAACTTCTAAAACAATCCAAGTATAGCATGTTTCTTTACATTAAAGCATATAAGCATTTAAGAGTCAACATTCTTCATTAGCTTCATTACATTAACAGAACCTTCATTCATTAAACATAAGATACAAATTGTTCATTAAAACATTATCACAAGAGCACATTCATTACACTTAACATTATAAACAAACACACCACAACATCTCTCAAAGCCTACTTGTGAAATGCAGAGATGGCATCCCATACCACCACCCACACTAAGTAGTGCATTCTTATGAAGCCATATTTCATTAACATTATTGTGGGGGTAAGCCTTAACCGACATAGACCATGTGAGCAATTCATGGAATCCCGGTGTAACCCTCACAAGATAAGGGATTCCTACTTACCTAAGGTAGTACCATTGTTCTTTTGCTTAAGTAGATCCACTAGCTAGACCTATGTGGGCACATAGTTAAGGGATAGGGAGATTTCTACTAGATACCCCGCCTCAACTCACGGATGAGCATCCATCCCAAAATATTGTTACTAGATACCCCACCTCAACTCCCAGATGAGCATCCATATCAATTGATATCCTCTTGGTGCTTAGCATTATTCCCCACGGAGTACATTTCATTCATTACATTAGTTCATTATGGGATAAGGGATTGCTACTAAATACCCCACCTCAACTCCCAGATGAGCATCCATCCCAACCCAACATTCATTCATTCATTGCAAAGCTCATAGATTCAAAGATGTGAATAGCCTTTCACCTAAGAACCCCTTTATTGTGAGAAAGTCCTTTCACAACAAGTCATTAACGTTCGTTAGAGTACAATTGAGAATAGCCTTTCAAATAGTACTTCATCATCATTAACATTATCATTGAACTTCATTCATTCTTAATTGAAGTGTGTGTGTGTATGTGAGAATATACTTTCACATAATCACCATCATTCACAAGTGCTAATAAAGAGATAACATTCAATCCTAATACAATTTTTTTCTAAACATGATAATCATTCATTCACCTAGATCACACGCATGCTTCACATCACGTTTATATATACAACATCATGATAATACTTCAATTCCTCACACTATTCCTTCAAGACCATGATCATAACATACAAAGTAATTAAACACCTCCACCTTTCATGTGGATAAACAACCTATAATACAATTCTACTACAACTAGTAATTAGGTCAATCTTGCCTTTTCAAGGTTATGATCACAAATCCTCAATTCACCAACAATTCACAACAATTAGGCATATATGAGGATACAATTAAATAACCCAAAGCAATTTAGGCATAATCCATCAACATTCATTCATAATCATCAAGCCCACTTCATAAGTCACAATTTAGAAATTGACAAAAATCATGGGTTGATAGAGTATTTTCATCTTATATCATCAATTAAACATCAATATAATCATAATTTATCATTTGAAAACGTTTGATAAAGGAACCCATGAGATTTGAGTAAAATCTAAGGTTTTTGAGAAACTTGAAAACTTCGAAATCTATTTTGAATGGACTCTAGAGTAAAAGCTAACCCTAGATGGAGGATCACCATACCTTGCCATCGATTCCCCACGAAAATTGAAGAAGAAACACCTTGAAATCCCCAACCCTAGCTTGATCTTGGCCTTGATCTCCAATGGAGTTTCTAGAGAGAAGACTTTTTGGGAGGGAAGGGTTTTGATTTGGGGTTTTGAAATAATAGAATGTAAAATAGATTTTAACACTTTTAATACTCTTAAAATATGTTAATAAACTCAAAATAACCGTCCAAACACTTAACTAGACAAGGGAGGAATTTACCAACCACCCTTAGCTTGGCCGTGTCTTTGACAGCACACATGTGCCATTCATGAGACCTAGATTCATAGACCATGAGTCCATTCATGAACCATACTTTTGGTCCGTGTTTTGGGTCAGAGATATGCATTTAGGGGATATGACCCATGGAGGCTATTCACGAGGCGTGGATGAACCAACGGGGTGTGGTCCCCTTTCATGGTCCACCAAGTTTGGGGCAGCCTTGTGGTTTCAAGGGGTCTTGGGGATTAGACTTAGGGTCCTCCTCAAGGACCCCTAGGGTGGTACTTAGGGAGTCGTACCTTGATGTTTGACCCCTAAACCCCTCGACCATCGCTCAGGACAACATCAAACCACCTCAAACCTTGCACCAAACTCTAACACACACACGTTAGGCTCTAGTTTCTCTTGTTCATTTTTAGGGTCGTTACAGGGAACCATGAGCGATTAACAAAGTATCAATAGTAACTAAGTAATTTTTTAATAGTTTTATTGCATGCATTGATAATTCTTTCATTAAGAATTCTTTTTAATATTGCGTAACGTTTGAACTCGTTTTGTTGCTACTTGTCGGACCAAGGAGGTAGTTAGTAAGAAAAAAAATATCAACATAGATTTAGTGTGATACTATCTAATAGTCTAATGTCAATTGGTGTGAGGGTGAAAACTAAGTCATACATTGATGTGATGTCTAATATGAGGTAAAGGTAAGGGTTAATAAATTATACACACATTGCCGGACCAAGGTGCGAGGTGAAATTCTCTATTTGCTGGACCAAGGATTTAAAGATACATAACTGAACACTTTGCATGTGACACACTAGAAAAGGATTATTATTACTAGGATTACCACGTGATGAGCTTATGGGAACACATACACCCTAGTTACTTTCTCTCATTGATAACAACTAAAGTTTGAATGTTGCTCACTTGTTCTCTCAACTACAATGGGTAATTTGTTATACAAACCCCCCCTCCCCTTTCCTTACTTGTCTCGAAAATTAGTTGACTAAACTAATATAATCATAAATAAGTTGAAGTCTAAACCATATTACTCGTGGGATCGACCCCAACCTACAAGTTGGGTTCTTTAGTTGATAACGATCGCTTATACTTCTTTAGGAAGGTGTAATTTGAGTGTATCAGTCATTGAGATCTGCAAGAGCCATGTGATATGGAAGAATCATAATAGGTCGAGTACCCAACTCAAATTTAATAGGAAACTCAATATCATGCTTTGGGGTTGGCTAGGAAGGTCGCTAGGAAACATATCAACAACTTGATGGACAACTGGAACAAACTCAACTGGAGGGACCTACGTACATAGATCCCGCATATAGGCTTAATATGACAAACAACCTCTACCAACTAACCTCCGCGCTTGAATAAAAGAGATAACTCCAATCGGTGTGCTACTAGTGGAGCAATACCACACAAATAGGTGGAATACTAGGCATGGCTAAAGTAACATTGTTAGAGAAATAATCTAAAACTGCACGGTAAGTTGATAACTAGTCAATTCGCAGAATCACATCGAAGTCAAGCATATCTAGAAATAAAAGTTCAGCCCAAGTGTGACACCCATTGGTAGTAACTAAGCATGATTGAAACACTAGATCCACTACTAAAAACTCATCCACGGAGGTCCAGAATCGTAGTGGCGATACCATAGGGTTAGAACTCAAATTTGTATGAGAAATATAATGTATAGACACAAAAGAATATGTAGAGCTCATATCAAATAAAGTCGAAGCGGGTTAATGGCATAAAAGAATCATACTTATGATCACATCGTTTGATACCTTATTCTCTGCCCTTACTGGAGCTGCATAAAAATTACCTTGTCTGTGTATATCTTAGCAATCATTCCTACCTCCTGACCTGCCTCCTTAGGGACCACCCCGAATACCCTGCTCTTTACTACAACGGTCCTACCCCTAACCTCGACCTCTAGCTAGAGGTTTTGCTGGTGGAGCTTGTGGAGTTTGCGGAGTTTCCTATTGAGCGAGAACATTTCTCCTGGGAAAAGGGCAATCTCTAGTCCAGTGATCCAACATACCACAATAAAAGCAACCTGAAGATGATCTACAAAAGAACGATCACCATGACCTAAATCACAAGAGTGGACACATGATTCTAGCTAGAGCCAACCTCAGTCTGACTTTACCGATCACCCTCTCAAAGCTACGATAAGGCCTGAACATGTAATACCCAAAAACTAGTAAGCTAAACTAGAGCCTTACGTGAGAGTTCTAGGGCTTGATGTGAGGGTTAGAGTCGTAGATATGACTTCCCAAACATAGAATGAAGGGTTAGGGGTTACAACATCAAGGTACGGCTCCCCAAGGACCAACTAAGGGTACTTGAGGAGGACCCTAAAACAGCCCCTAGACACTGCCCAAAACAGTCACCCATGATTGAGGACTCATGGGTAGTAGGTGGACCCACGCCCTGTGGGTGAGGGGTCGTTGGTCAAGACCCCAAATGTGGACTTGCAGGTCACCACCCACTAAGGACCAGCACACCCCGTGGACCCACCCACGGTCCGTGGGCGTGGTCTTGTGGGTGCGGCAGCCTTGGTCCTTAAGTTGTTTAAGTTAGGGGTTAAGGGAAGGTTCTAGAATTAATTAGTTATTAAGCAGTGACCTTTTATTAATAAATAGACCACCTATATAAATCTATTAGACCATTAATTAAGGTATTCTAAATCATTATTTTCAATTCACCAAAGAACCCAATTCCCTGCAAGAAATTCTCTCTCTAGAAAACTCAAGAAGAAGAGAAGAAAAAGAAGAAGAAAAGGGTCAGTATAGGTCAAATTCCTCCATTGTTTCAATCTTGCTAGGATTTGTATCAAATGTATGATAACTTATTCATCCATGGATTCTTCTATCCAAGGAGCCCCCTAGATTTTTCCCCAATTGTGAAGATTAACCCCAATTCTAGCTAGTGTTTCTTCCTACATTGTGGATTAAGTTGAGTATGAATCCAATTGAGTTGATAGTACTTTTGTATGATTTATTTAGTATTGAATTATATTATTATGATTAATTTACATGTTTTCCATGGCTAACCCTAGTGTAATTGATGAAATTGTAGTAATGTGGGTTTGTGCCTTAAATAGGGAAATTGAAGACTTAGAGATGATCTTCTAGAATTGATGATGCCTATGGTAATTATTCAAGAGTAAAAGCAAGTTGACATGAATTGAATTAGATTATAGTAAATATGATGGTTCATGACTAGTAAAGCTTGAAGTTGAACCTTTATGCTGATTTATGACTAGAATTGCTTAAAAATAAAGTATGTGATTAGAATGCCTTGAAAACTAGGTATGAATCATCATTGTAAGTAGTAGAGCTTTGAGATTATGGCTTGTAGCCATGAATGTTGATTACTAGGGTTTTGGGAGAAAAGCCGATATGATGAACTAGGTATGTGAAGGCCCTAAGAGGGAAGTTGACTTGATAATGGTAGACTATTAGATAGAATGGTTGTGGTAGAACTTTACCTACCTAATCTACCTCATGAATGTTTGAATGCATAAAGGGATAGAATCACATGAGTTAGGATGATATCCATGTATAGTGCTTGAACCCTAGGATAATGATTGAAAGTAAGTCTTGAACCTCAAGGAGGTGAAGTATGAGATTATACTTGTAGTAATTGAAATACTTGAATTATGATTATATCCATGTCTAATGTAGTCAATATAGATGTGTTAATTTGAATTGAGCTTTGACCTTGAAAGGGAAAGATATGATGTTAGGCATGTTTTATGAAGGTTTTATACATGATTTATGAACTTTTTGAGAGTACAGTGAATAGGCTAATGATCTAGTTGTTGTGTTGTTGAAAGGCTATTCTCATATACACACCTAGGTATGAATATGATATTATGTGAGTAGTTCCCTCACAATATGATGATTCTAATCTTGGAACACTAGTCTCACCTAATGAATATATATGAAGACATGGACGGTAAAAGGTACTTCTCACGTATGATCTAATGAGCTATATTATGAGTTATATTGGATTGAGTGTCAATACATTCTTCCATAAATATGAGCTTAAGTCAAGAATTTATATGAAATCAAATGAGAATTATGCTTAGCATCGAGTGGATATTGAATATTAGATGGAAGCTCTCCCACTAGGAATGTCGGATTTCTAGATAGGAGCTCTCCCGCCATAAAGGTCGGGTTCCTAGAAGAAATCTTTTGAGATGGAAGCTCCCCCGTTAGTAGAGGTTGGGTTTCAGGTAGCAATCTCCTTATCCCATAAACTATGTGACTTAGCTATTGGATCCACCTAAGTGATACGTCCAAACTTACACTCCAAATGAGAAGTGTAAACAGTCATTGTCAATTTACAGAACTCAAATAGAGTTGAGGTC
This sequence comes from Solanum chiquidenum, assembly GCA_029582725.1. NCBI lineage: Eukaryota > Viridiplantae > Streptophyta > Magnoliopsida > Solanales > Solanaceae > Solanum > Solanum chiquidenum. Next base: position 8,071 of record JAJOOS010013870.1, read on the forward strand.
GATCCCACAGAGAATTTCTTTACAGATAAAGATTCACAGTCGCGTTTACTCATTTGTCGTTACTATTTCCTAAACAAATAACACGAAAAGTAAATTGGGTTTGATTGAAATGTATTTTATCACCAACACTTGCAGTCAAAATTTAGATACACAGTTACCAGACGATCTCTTTGTAAGTTGATTCAGTTAATTTGAAGAAACTAGGTTTTGTGTTCACTATGACATCAATTATAATGTTCTCCCGTCCTTAATTTAAGTGTCAGGTAAATCAATGTTTACAGAACCTTTGCGAGTTGAATTAATCTAACGCTTCTCAGCCTAATCAGATAATATTCACTCTAATTCTCTCAAACTTAAAGTGTTATCAATATCAGACTTCACTTAATTTGATATGGTGTTAAAGATCTCATCTCTCGAACTCCATGTTTAACTCCAATTCATTAACTTGGTTTAGCTTTTTCCTAACTGGTGCTTTTCTCTCGAACAAACACCAGATACAGGCTTGTCTAAAGCGAGCACTAAATAGACTAAAATGATAATGAAAGCAGTAAACTACAGGTTGTAAACAAAGGCAACCTTGTACTCGTTTTACAGAATCGCAACTAGAATATCGTCATAGATCCCACACACCCAATCGTGGTATTTAGCCACTCATGGTTTCACGCAAAGAATCAGTAATAGGGAATGAAAACATGTTAATAAAGACTTATGAAAATGATTTGTAAATCAACAACCACTTGATAATCTGATAACCGAAATCCAATCTTCAAAATAATAACAATAATTCAAATCCACAAACAAAAATCCAGAATAATATCGTCTTATCCTTTGTAAAACGTTAGATAATGAATAATGATCCTTAAACGACCTAAAGTAGTACAAAATAAAATGTTTAAAATGAGTCCTATTCAAACTAGGACTGAAATGTCGAATGGCTCTACGGCCACTTCTACGGTTTGTAGAAGGCTTCATGGCCATGAAGCCCTCCGTGATCTTCCCTTGAACTTTCCCAAAGTTTAGGTCTTCAATGTCTTCACTAGAGAATTCACCACGGGAGCTACCACGGTCCGTAGTGAGGACCACGGCATGTGAAGTTTCCCGTGGTCTTCACTTGGGTTTCATCCTTCTTTCAACTCTCCCTTGATGTCACACTAGTTCAGCTTCACGGTAGGTACCACAGTCCGTGGTGAGGACTACTACCCGTAGAACCCTTTGTGGTCTTCACTTGTTTATTCCTGTTCTTCACCTTCTCAAGGCTCAACACTGCCTTACTTCAACGAGCTTCACTACGGACCGTAATAAAGTTCACAGTCCGTGAAGTTGGCCATGAACTTCACTTGGTCAACATCATTTCTGCTTCTTTTTATGCTTTTCTATACAACCCAGATTCTGCCTACACATTTAACAAACCCATCAAATAATCTAACAATTTCACTTGATTCCAGTAATTGTTCATAGTTATAAAGCATCAAATGTGTCACGATTTCGCGGCACATCAACACCCTCAACTTAGAACCATTACTTGTCCTCAAGTGATGAGAAAAACAAATACCATCAGCCCTCAAATCAATTCAAGATTTATGACACTACGCAACAACTATTTCAAGCACAATTTGTATCCCAAACCTCTGAATCTAACATGTAAGGATCAATACATAACATCTCATTACTCGCAGTCAATCATGCTTATACCTACGAATTATCAGCTAACACAATCTACTTTCAAATGCAACCAATGTGTCTTCACACCAAAGAAGTCCCTTGCTCATAATGGTAGGGACTGAGTACTACGCTCACTCTCTTAATGAATTTATAACATTAATAACAAACTACCATAGGCTTTCCCTTGCTTTCTACGCTTTACCTTGCAAACACTCGGAATAGGATCACTGTAGGACTTTGTTCGCTAGTAACATAGGCTTGTGGCTAGAGAATGGACATTTGGTTTCGTGATTGACTAATCCCTTGGTTTTCCAAAATGGTGTGCAACGTTAGAACTCGCCTTATCCCTACTTGTCGGATCAAGGAGGTAGTTAATAAAAAAAGAATTATCAACATAGATTTAGTGTGGTACTATTTAATAGTCTAATGTCAATTCGTACGAGGGTGAAAACTAATCCATACATTGATGTGATGTCCAATATGAGCTAAAGGTAAGGGTTAGTAAATTATACACATGTAGCCGGACCAAGGTGCGGGGTGAAATTCTCTATTTGTCGGACCAAGGACTTAGAGATACATACCTTACCACTTTGCATGTGATACACTAGAAAATGATTACTATTACTAGGATTACCACATTATGAGCTTATGTGGAACATATACACCCTAGTTACTTTCTCTCATTGATAACAACTAAAGTTCGAATCTTGCTCGCTTGCTCTCTAAACTACAATCAGTTATTTGTTACACAAAAAAAAAACCTTTACTTACTTGTCTCGGAAATAAGTTGATTGAACAAATATAATCGTAAGTTAAGTTTAAGTCTAAACCGTATTCTTCATGGGATCGACTCCAATTTGGGTTCTTTACTTTATAACGATCGCTTTTACTTCTTTAGGGAGGTGTAATTTGAGTGTATCACATTTTGGTGCCGTTGCCGGGGAATAACACTTTTAGATTAAGTTTAACTACATTATTGAACTTTAGTCAATTAATTCCTAATTTTACGTTTTCCTTTGTTTTTGTTTTCTTCAGGTTTCTGCTCTAGTGTATGCCAAGTACATGGAGTCGAGGCGAACTACAGACCCCCTACGATCTTGAGTTGAGCAAAACTTTGAGAAATATGAATAATCAAGGGGTCCGTGATAACCCAGTTATAGAGGAACCTAAGGACCAAGTGAATAATGAGAATGTTCATGTTCAGGCTGATAATCTACTTGGAGATGCATTGAGGGTGCAGGCTCCACCTGAACCAAGACTGCGTGATAAATACATAGTCAAATTCAACACTGTCGAATATGAAGGACCCATTATTCTCCCTCCTATACCTCCAGGGCATACATTTGTGGTGACTAGCAGTTTGATGCAGATTCTTACAACGAGGGGTTTATTTTCCGGTATGGCTTCAGATGATTTGTATGGGCAGATGGCCAAGTTGAGGAGTGTTTGTAAGAGTTGTGTGGGGCTACCAAAGATGGATATGAACGTTATAGGGTTGAGAGTCTTCCCTCTATTATTGAACGATGATGATGCTGTATGGTTTTCTGAGCTTCCGTAAAACTAAATTCATACTTGGGACCAACTGCACAGGGTGTTCATGGCAAAGTACTTTCCGTTGTGAAAGCAGTTACCCCACAAATATAAACTCAAAATATTCGTGGCACTACCTGGAGAGTCTGTGAGTAGTTTGTGGGACAGATTCACTTCATTCATTAGAAGTGTTCCGAACCACCGCAATGATAATGACTCACTAAAGGAGTATTTCTATAGAGGTCAAAATGATAATGGTAAGGTTGTGGTTGATACTATTGCAGGAGGATCATATGTTTAGTGCATAATTTCACGTATCAGGACACTACTTCCAGTTCAAGTGCCAACGATCGTGAGTAGTAATATAACCCAACTAGTGAGTTGGGGTCGAGTCCCAAGGGAGAGGTTCGTAATTGAGAATCAATAGAAAAGCATAAATGTGTTCAAGTAAATAATAGCTATAAACATTTACAAAGAGAAACATGATAAATTAAAGGGTGACACAAGTGTCAAGTATAAAAAATGGGGTTTTATAATCAATTATCAAATAAAATGACAACTAAAAATGAAAATACAAATATGGAGATGGGATTCTTGGGATGTGATAGGATCGTGGGCTAAGGTAAACAACCGGGTAATTGTTATTGATAGTAATTCGCTATAAATTGGTAACTAAGCTAGACTATAGTGGGGGTAAACTTTCTCCGAAACAATTTAGCCCGAATGAAATCGGTTTCTCTCTAACACCAATAAGTGGCAATGAAGCACAACCTTCACCTTAGTCCATTCACTCTCTCGAGCTGAATGTGTTGGAGAGGGTTTAGGATTCACTTTCTCGAGCTGAACCCACCACAACCCAATAACCACAGACCATCGATTCAGTAGTTTTGGTTTTACGACCTCCCTCTCGAGCAAGCCAAAAACACGAAGTTAAAATTGTATTTTCAACTACAACCCCATTAAATTCAAACACAACCACGGAAGGAAATCACCTTTAAACAGGGAATAAACAATCAATTAGCAATGCCCAGTAGTAAATTCAACCCATATTCACATAATCACACCCCAAGAATTAGGGTTTTAGCTAGACATAGTAAAAAGATAGATATCGATAACGAAATATGTTTCCATCAATTGGGTATGATTGATATGGTCTTTACAAACGTCAAAGATGAAGAATCTTCAGTACCCACTTCCAATTTCTTCAAAATGGGAATCTTCAAAATCTCCAAAGCTAAGGAAAATTATCTCCAAAACAAAGTTCTGAAACTGAATAATAATATGATTTCGTACAAAATATGATGATAAGCTAAAAATTTAAACAAGTATTTCTAGTTGTCAAAAAGTGTAATGTGAAGGTTTAGTCGGCGCAGTTAATCGAGATCACCCATCCACTCGACGATCCGCCCTTTGATCTTTTGTATCGCCTTTTTGCTTTTGCCATCAGATATCCTTGAGGTCCTGTAACTTTAGGCGATAAGGCATTGCATCGCGAAACTGTTCGGCAACTCACCGACTGCTTCTATCTATTGCCGACTTGATTTTTTCCTTCAGGGCTTGGCACACTGGAACATTTGGTGAGATCAAGGCCATTTGGCGACTCGCCCAATGGTTTAGGCGATCCTCAGGCCTTCTTTTCTTCATTCTTTCAGCTACCTTGTTCCGTTTTGCTCAACAGTGTCCATTCTTTGTCCCTAAGTTCAAATACCTAAAATTCAAGGACTTATATCAGTTACTGAGAAAAAATATGCATTCGGGGACACTAAATCTATTAAAATTAATCCCTAAATGAGTCCTAATTGTGGACTCATCAACACCCCCAACTTAAAATTTTGCTTGTCTTCAAGTAAAACTCATGTTCAGCAGTTCAAAAAGGATGCCTCAAACAATGCTACACAAGACTCAATCATGAATGCACACAAGAAGACTCAACTTACTCATGCAAGGATCAATTGTACACTCAAAGATTCAAATTGTGACTCACCATTACCAAAGAATCTCAAGCTCACAATACTTGCTTCAAATGAACGTTCAAGCTCAACAAAGGTGATCAAATGCCCTCACACAAAGAATGATTCAACAATCACATACAATGGTTCATAATATAAAGCTTTTGAATCAAATGCAACACTGACACTCACAAAGATGAACACAATGTATTATTTCACCCATAGGTTTGACCGTATTTTCCAACCGACATTTGTTTCAGCTCACTCAAGATAAAAAAAGTCTTTTCAAGGCTTGTAACGGGGTTGAGTGCAAAGGTATGGTCATTTAGGCTCATTGGCTATAGTCCTTATGAAACGTGGTGTGAACAACACTTTCTTTCCTTTTCTTCATCATTTTTCATTTGTGCTTATAAGTCATCCCATTATTCACTTTCCATGGACTGCTGCAAACCCCATTTCTTTTTGTATTTTCACAACTTTTTCATTCGTTTCTTCTCTCTCTTTTTTGTATGAAGGGGTTCCATTTTTCTCATAACATAGGTAAAAGGGGACTTTCTTGCATGTCTTGATTTGCCTTCTCTTTTCACCACACCCCCAAATTAGGCTTTTGGCCTAAGTTGTCTATTCAAACAAACCACAAATCATGAGATTATAGGTAATGGATTAATCAAAGGTCAGAATGTTATCAAGTTTCTTCCAAGAAAATGTCAAGGTTCAAAGGGTGCTCAAAAGGGGTTCACACACTCACAAGGTAGGCAATAGAAACAGGTATAATGTCAAATTATTTGACACTCTTTAAAGTTGCCTAAGATCTAATCAAGTGTTCACATAACTTGGTCAGCCGGACCAACGGGGTAAATTCTAGGTGTCATCAAACATGGTTCACAGTAATCTCATCACACAAGGCATTAGCACCAAAGTCAAACAAGACTCCACACTTTCGCTAGTGTGCAATGATCATCACAAGAGACTCAATTCGATACTTGGCTACTCACAATGAGATGCAGATACTTCAGATATTGGCTATGCAACTTCATTTGACCTCATCGGAGCCGCACTTTAATTTTTATTTGATTATGAGCACTATTCAAGTCATCCATATTTATCAAAACTGATACTCAAATTTGCACAAGAACAACCACATTCAATATAAATAAGAGGTGGCAAAATTTTTCGGAAGGGTCAAAATCATTTATAATTAAAAACATGGAACCACAACTCACACATCCACAAAAAGCAATGCATAACACAAATATAGATCGAAGCCCAAATATATAAACAAAACCGGAATTACGAATGTCACATAAAAGGTGGGCCTCACCCCACCACAAATAAAAGCATTAGTCCTCAAATGCAAACAAAATTATCCAAAAGTCAACATGAAAGTAAGATAGAGAGGGAGGTAAAGATGGGATCCTGTCTACGTAGTTGCCTCATCTGTCTGGGCAGCAGTGCATGGTGCATCAGTCTAGACTTGAGCATCAGTGCCCGGAGTTACCTCAGAAGGAATAGTAGTACCAGACCCACCAGGAGTTTCAACAGATGTATCCACCAAAAAGTTCCTCACAGCTGCATAGAATCTCCGGGCCCATGAAGGAATAGAGGGGCCTCGGGGAGTAGTCTCCCTGTCAGAATTTGACCTCTTGCCCTTGCCTTTATCTCTAGGTGGAGGTTCTTGTCTTCCCTTCTTGGGAGGCTTTGATCTCCCTTCATTTATTTTGAAATTCCGTGCTCTTACATCTCTGGGTGGCATGATTCTCCCAACAACTTTTGGTCTAACCATATCTGCAAAGCATTGACAAAAAGTTAAGAAAATCTTCAAAGTAAAGCACAAAAAATCAATTGCAGACAGACTCGCTGAACCGGTCGGTGAGTCACCCAATTGCTTTAGCGAGCTAAATCGGGCTTTTCTGAAGGATTGGCTTTAAAGCTATGTCAATTTGGAGGTGGGAAGGGATTTTCAGCGAATAGCCAACAACTTTCAGCGAGCAAGAATTAGCTCGCCAAGAGTTATCGTGCAAAAAGAGTTCAGGGGTGCAGACAAAGGCTGATCAAGAAGACTTTTGGTGAATCGCTGAGTTCCCTCGGTGACCTCAGGCTGCTCTTTGAAAGTTACATAACCAACATCAAATAAAGCATGAAATTGAAGGTGAGATGGGGACATTAGGTGAACCACCGAGTGGTTCGGCGAGCTCAACCCAGCTCGCCATATGACCCAACGTATCTACTTTCTACCCAACTTCTCGAATTCAACCCCGCAACCCCCAAAAACAAAATCAAAACATGCACTGCTTAAATTAAAGCAAGACCCATTATGCCCATTACCCCGTGATATTCAGACTTCTCCTGGTTTTGCCAAATTTGGCCAATTGACGGTTTTTGCCCTTAAGAATGATGTCATCCATTCTATCATTGGGAAAATTATGTTTGTTGGCCCAAATAAGGGCTACTCAGACTTCACCTAACCAAACTAGACAACATTCAAGCACAACCCCACAAAATTTAAATCATTTCAAAGCACAAAAATATGGGATTTCATAAATCAAAACAATACGGGCAAGATTATCAGCTTCAAATAGGCATTCAAACTTACTAATCCTATCATAGAGGCCTAACACACGACAATCAAGATAATAATGTTTCAAATGAGTACAATTTTGATAAAAAAAATGAAATTGAGGTTTAGAAAACCAACCTTTTATACCGATTAAGATAAGATTGAAAAGTTACGCGGCAATGTAATCCAACTCCGAGCACCAATCAACAACTAAAATACCTCTCAAAATGCGACAATATATAAACTAAGGTGCAGGTGTGAGTTTGTGAAGATTTAAAGTGAGGGAAAGTGAAGAGTTTCTAAATTTAAACCTTAGGCCTTATAAAAACCCTTCAGTTCTTGCCCATTCCGCGACTTTAGTCATGCTCGCCGACCCACTTGGCAAAACGCCAAATGGTCACTTACCTAGCCAAGTTTTACAGGGCCCTAAGTTAATTTAGGGGTCTAAACTGTGATATAGATCGCGATCGCCGACCTCGTTAGTGACTCGCCAATAATTTCATGGGCTCGCCAAATTTTATAGATTCCAATGTAATATTTTATTGAGTCCAATGGCGGTCTGGGTCACGATCGCCGACCTGTTCAGCAATACACCGACTGGACCTTTAGCTCAGCACTCTACATTTTTCAAAACATCCCACCATTTGTCCTGCACATTCAACACACCATTATTCACCAAAATAAAAATGAAAGAAAATAAGAAAACTTGGGTTGCCTCCAAAGTAGTGCCTTAGTTAATGTCGCGGCACGACGCAAGTCCACCTTCAAACCTCATTCTTGGGGTTAACCATAGTATCACTAGGCAAACCCCCTTGTTGTCTTGGGTTGAGATGAGATGATATATGACCCATTTGGGTCTCCAACTGCTTGATCGACACTGAATGGGAGGTGACAGTCTGGCTAAGGGTAGACACGTCTTCTTTTGTTTCTTTTAAAATCTTGTCTGACCCTTTAACTTTGTTGAGGTTATGAGAGAGAATATCCTCATTCCTACCACCTTCTGAATCCTTTGGCTTTCGGTACACGTGGGGAGGTACATACCTATCCTTCTCCCCATCTTTTTAATTCGGATTACGGTCCCTCCATTCATGATGTCGATTTTTACCAACCATCATCCCTAGCCCAACCTTGGTTACCACCCTTCCTTGGGAAGTTTGAACAATAACCACTGCTTGGTTCACTAAGAAATTTAACTCTTCATTATACATGGCCTCAAACTTGGACTAATCCGGATTAGCACACCCAACACCCACGACATTGACACTTCGAGCACCAGCTCCCATGACATTTTTAGACAAAATATCAAGTTGTGTCATGATCTTGTCCATGTTCTGGTCCCTCTCTTAGTCCTTCTCCATCTGTTCCTTAGTCAACTTGAACGTGAGATGGGAGAGCTGGACTTCACGTGTATACCATGCCCTATTTATGGTAGTCATTCCACCCAAGAGTTGAGCCATTATCACATAAGGTTGTTGTATCAAGCCTCTCGAAGAAAGTTGGTCAGCAACACCCTTATTTAACGAGTCAAAACTCCAGTAAAAATACCGCAGCAACATGTTATCAGGCAAGCCATAGGTTGGGCATTGAATCGCCAACTTTTTGAATCACAACCAATTTTCCTGAATTGGCTCACATTCTAGATGCTTAAAGCTCTTAATTTTGTCCCAAAGAGTCATCACCTTCGAGGGAGGAAAAAATCACACTTGAAATGTGGTGACCAAATCCTCTCACAAACTGATTGATTCACATGTCAATTCAGCCAGCCACTTGCACACTTCTCCCATAAAAGAGAATGGAAAAACCCCCAACCGAACCGATTCTTCGGAAATTTTATTGAAGGAGAAAGGTTCGTATACATCCACGAAGTTTCTAATGTGCTCATGGGTATCCTCATGAGCTAAACCACTGAAAAACCCTTTCAGTTGCAAGAGTTGCAACATAGTACTCGTGATGTGGAACACCACATTCCCTTCGACCGGAGGCAAGCGAATGGCACCAATACCTCCCATGAGATGGGTGTCGTTAAAATGAGGCTCATTTACATCATTAAGGTTTCTAATGTCATCTTGATGGTGTACTTGGCTGCCATTGCTATAATTCAAACTCATACTTCCTGCTTTATTAGATAAACAAGCACAACAAAGCTAAAATTTAAGTAAGTAGAACTATAACTAACAAGAACAAAATCCAACTTAACTAAAAATTCTCAAGTAACACCACTCCCCCGGTAGTGGTGCCATTTTGATTTCACGTATCAGGACACTACTTCCAGTTTAAGTGCCAACGTTGTGAGAAGTAATATAACTCAACTAGTGAGTTGGGGTCGAGTCCCAAGGGAGAGGTTCGTAATTCAGAATGAATAACAAAGCATAAATGTTTTCAAGTCAATTATAGTTATAAACGTTTACGAAGAAAAACATGATAAATGAAAGGGTGACACATGTGTCAAGTATAAAAAAGGGTTTTTTGTAATAAATTATAAACTAAAACGACAACTAAAAATGAAAATACAAATATGGAGACGGGATTCTTGGGATGTGATAGGATTATGGTCTAAGGTAAACAACCGGATAATTGCTATTGATGGTAAATCACTGTAAATTTGTAAATAAGCTAAACAATAGTAGGGGTAAACTTTCTCTCAAACAATTTACCCCGAATCAGATCGATTTCTCTCAAACACCAATAATTGGCAATGAAGCACAACTTTCGCCTTAGTCCATTCACTCTCTCAAGTTGAATATGTAGGAGAGGGTTTAGGATTCACTCTCTCGAGCTGAACCCATGACAACCCAAACACTACAGACCATCAATTCAGTACTTTTGGTTTTATGACCCCTCTCTCGAGTAAGCCAAAACCACGAAGTTAAAATTGTATTTGCAACTACAACCCCATTAAATTCAAACACAACCACTGAACAAAATCACCTTTAAACAATGAATAAACAATCAATTAGCAATAGCCAGCAGTAAATTCAACCCATATTCACATAATCACACCCCAAGAATTAGAGTTTTAGATAGACATAGTAAAAAGATAGAAATCGATACTAAAATGTAACACCCCGGAAACTAGTAGACAAAACTAGAGCCACAAGCTAGGGTACTAAAGTTTGATGTATGGTAAATGGAGTCGTAGATGAGACTTTACATGTTTAGAATGAGGAATTTAGTGGTTGAACATCAAGGTATGTATTAGACCTAGTATTCTAGATGACCTTTAAGAGTTTGGTTGTGTATGGGAAGGGCAACTACCAAGGTAAAAGGGCAAGCCTAAGCGAAAGGGCCAAGGCTGCCCAACCTTGGCAGCTACTGCCCAAGGGTTCACGACCACCTTAACGACCAGTGGTGTGGACCAAAGTCCGTGAAGGGGTACTTGGAGATGCCTTAGATACTTGGGAGGCTAGGCCAGGAGGCCAAGACACTGCCCCAAGTTCACGAGGAACTTCACGAGCCGTTTACTTTACCACAGCATGTCAAAGTGTCTGTGAAGGTGCCTTCATGTTTTAGGGTGTTTTAGGGTCTTGGAAAGTTGAGGGAGCTACTGGTAAACAGACCATGTTTCCCTTCAAGGACCATCCAAGTAGCCGTGGTGCCTGGGACAGGGCAGCCAAGTGAGGGACATTTGGGTAAAATCCTATTTGATTAGTTTTAGGTGGGGGTCATTTTATATGTATTTTATGCACCTATTTAGAGTATTTTAAGTCTTTAAACCCCAATTCTAAGTCACTTTACACCAGACCCAAATCAAAACCCCAAAATCCTCTCCACTAAAATAATTCTCTCTCTAGAAAACCTAAGAAGAAGAAGAGGAAGAAGGAGAAAAAGAGAAGGAGGCTAAGTCAAATCTCACCATTGAAGCAAGATTAGTAGGGCTTTGAATTAAGGTATGTTTAGATCTTAATATATGGGTTCTTGCACCCATAGAGTCCCCTAGAATTTCCCCTAATTTGTGAAGAAGAACCCCAAACAAGCTAGTGTTACTTCCAATGTATGGGGTTTTAGGTGGGTATGATTCCAAACGGTTGGATACTACTAATATATGATTATTTTAGTGTTGATTCATGATATTATGAAGAATTTATGTGAATTCCTTGATTAACCCTAGTTTTCAAGTATGTGGGTTTATGTCTTTTGGTGAGGAAGTGACGGTTCTTGATAGATTTTGTAGGATTGTCACCATCAATAGAACCTATCTAAGAATGGGAATATGCAATCATGAAGTGAACTAGACTTATGCATGTATGATAGAATATGAATAGACATGATTAAGAATTGGGACTTTTGATAAATTATGAATAGAATTGGGTTGTAACTAAGGCTTAGGGTTAATGTGTCTTGTGATCTAGACTAAGTATGATGATTGTCGAGTAAAGCTTGAATGTAGGGCTTGAATTCATAATGTTGGTCACTAGGGCTTAAAGAGTAAGTTGAATATGATGAACTAGCTTTTATTGAATTGATACACAACATAGATCGACTTATGATGGAAGGCTTTCACCCACATGACCTACCTAGAACTATATGAATGCTTGTATGAAGAATGTGAAAGGTCTTCTCACATAGGATGATTCTAGATTGAAAGACTAGTCACCTAAAATGAATCATGTTTGTTAGAATAGAATAGCTTGAAGTTGAGCATTATGATTCCTTCATGAATAGTTGAATCATGTAGCTTGGGATGGTAAATCTCATGGTAGCTTGGGATGGTAGATCTCATAGTAGCTTGGGATGGTAGATCTCATAGTAGCTTGGGATTGAGGAATTAAGCTCTCCTAAGGTTATCTTGAACTAGCATTAGTAGGATGCATTTCATGGTAGCTTGCATTAGTATATGCATGGTAGCCTAGGATTGAGGATTTATACTCTCCTATGGGTAGCTTGAACTAGCATTGTTAGAATGCATTTCATGGTAGCTTGACTTGGTTAGGCCAAGTCCATTTCATGGTAGCTTAGGATTGAGACATCATACTCTCCTGAGGATAGCTTAGGGTTGAGGATTCACACTCCCCTAAGGATAGCTTGCATCTTTTGGAATGGTTGCATGGTGGCTAGGTTGGTATACTTATATCTTTCCTTTGATAGCGTGGATTGTATGATAGGATATTTTCCATGGTAGTTAGGTCTAGCATGATAGTATGTTATACTTTGATAGTCTAGAATGATAAATAGTTAGCATTGAGTAAGCTTGCCTAAAGGAGTACTTAGTGTGAGTGGTAGTATGGGATGCCATTCATACATGGCACAAGTATGACTTGAAGCTACTTCTGAAGTGTCATTTTATGTGATGTAAGCCTAGCTTGGATTGTTGCTATAGTTGCCTTCCATGATATGATTGACTTAAGTTGATACGTTCCTTGCCAATATGAAGTAGGTCTATAGTGACACCTAGAAATGGTAAATATGAATAGGGTGGCTTCAAGATATGCTTAGTGTGCGTGGTATTATGGGATTCCCCACATACCTTGCATAGGTGTGCCTTGAGGTTACTTAGGGGTATAATGTTGTTATGACATGAAAACGTAGGTCTTGACTATGAAGCTGGGCTATGACCAAGAATGACCAAAGAGAGGTACTTAGCTTGGATAGTATTATGGGATGCTATCTTTGCATTGCAGAAGTATACTTGGAGGTGTCTTGTGAAGTAGTCCTCTTGAGTATGGAGGATTAATGGTTGAAGTATGCAATTATGAATGTCTTATGTTAACTTGCTATGATATAATCCTTATGTTGGAATTTATGATATAGTTATGTTATTGTCTCTTATGCTTATGTCTTATGTTGACTAACCATTTGAGATGCTTTATGATGTTGTGCTATCTTTCATACTTGGTACATTTTGTACTAATGCATATTGCCTACATTCTAATCAAATGTAGGGTGTTGGGAGATTGAGTTTCTTGGAGGCTAGGTTCCTAAGTGCAAGAAGATTGAAGATTGGTGAGTCCTCATAGCTTCGAGGACAAACCCCTATGTTTCATTATGTCTTTTCTTATGTTTTAGACTTCATGTGGGTTGCGTCCCAAGTCATTTATCCATGTTATTCATAGATGGTTTGAGACAAAGATGTTAGAAAGACTTCTACTTTTATGAAATGTTTTTGATATTATGCTTTAAAGAAAGTTTTAAATACTCCCTACTTTTCTACGATCTTATGATATGATAATGCTAAGGGCTTGTATGCGACCCCTTTGGGGTCAAATACATCGTGTTACGACTAGGGGGTGCTCTTGGGTTGTGACAAGAAATGTCTTTCCATCAATTGGGTACGATTGATACGGTCTTAACAAATGTCAAAGATGAAGAATCTTTAATGCCCACTTCCAATTTCTTCAAAATGGGAATCTTCAAAATCTCCAAAGCTAAGGAAAATTATCTCCAAAAAGCAAGTTCTAAAACTGAATAATAATATGATTTCCTACAAAATATGATGATAAGCTAAAAATTTAAACAAGTATTTAAAGTTGTCAAAAAGTGTGTGGCGAAGGTTCAGTCGGCACAGTTAGTCGGGATCGCCGATCCACTCGACGATCCACCCTTTGATCATTTGTATCGCCTTTTTGCTTTTGCCTTCAGAATCTTTGAGGTCCAATAACTTTGAGCGATAAGGCATTGCTTTGCGGAACAGTTCTGCGACTTGCCAACTACTCCTTTCTATCGCCGACTTGATTTTCTCCTTCAGAGCTTGGCACACTGGAATATTAGGCGAGATCAAGGCCATTCGGTGACTCGCCCAATGGCGTAGGTGATCCTCTGACCTTCTTTTCTTCGTTCTTTTAGCTACCTTGTTCCTTTTTGCTCAATAGTATCCATGCTTTGTCCCTAATTTCAAATACCTAAAATTCAAGGATTTATATCAGTTATTGAGATAAAATATGCATTCGAGGACACTACATATATTAAAATTAAACCCTAAATGATTCCAAATTGTGGACTCATCAGTGCACTTTTGAGGAGATCGTTGAGAAACTAGAGAAGATTTCCCGAAACAATAAAGCATGGAACACTAGAAAGTCAGACACTGGAAGAGGCATTTTTGCAGTACAATTTGCACCTAGTCAATCTGCCAACGACATTCATGAGGAGATGGCTCAGATGAGGACAAAACTTGGGTTGGTGTTGAAACATGTTAGTGGAGGTGCAGAAAAGGTAAATGCGGTGAATGATTTTACTGGGACTCCACCACCACCGGAAGAGGAATGTTACTATTAGGAGGATGCTTACTTGGTGAATGATCATACGGGGGTTTTTTGAGCCAACGCCCAAGGTTCCAATTTGGATAATTGGGCGCCAAGTTCAAGGAAACCAAGGTCAGAACTATGGTAGTTACAATCGAGAGGGTCAATATGTCCGGGATTAGAACTACAATTACGACAACAACTACACTAGAACAACTATGGCAACAGGAATGATAGAGTTGGGCCTTATGTCCGTCCACAGAATTGAGAATCTGGCAATAGGGAAGTTGGGGGTAGTATGTCACAGATTAAGTATATGATGCAGAAGATGATGAAGCGGTTTGATTCGACTGATGAGAATGTGAAGGAGATGCAAAATGACTTGTCTAGAATTGGTCAAAAAGTTGATGCCCATGCAGTGTCGATCAAGAAACTTGAGAAGCAGATGAATCAGTTGTCCACTACAGTCAATCCACGTCAGCTTGGTACACTTCCAAGCAACACCATCAAAAATCTGAAAAATGATAGGCATTGTATGATAGTCACTACTCGAAGGGGTAAGCAAACCATTGATCCACCTATGTCGTTTGAGATTGAAATTGAAGTTGGTAAAGATGATGATATTGAGGTTACTGGAGAGTTAAAGAATGATATAGAGAAGGAAACAGAGATAATCCAAAACTTGTCTCCATGCCTAGACCTCCACCTTCATTCACACAGAGGTTGGTGAAGAAGAATGAAGAAGGGAAATATGGCAGGTTTATTACTATGTTGAAACAACTTTCCATCAATGTTCCATTGATATAATATTAGGAGCAAATGCCTGGGTATGCGAAGTTCCTAAAAGATTTGGTGACTAAGAAGAGGTCCGTGAGTTTTGAAGATGATGATAGGTTGCAACATTGTAGTGCTATTGCTACAGGGTCACTTGTGAAAAAATAGGAGGATCCTGGAGCCTTCACTATTCCATGTACCATCAGGTTGTTGCATTTTGCTAAGGCATTGTGTGATTTGGGTGATAGCATAAATCTGATGCCATTGTCTATTGACAAGAAGTTGGGTTTAGGGGCTCCAAAACCGACTGCGATGCAATTACTCATGGCCGATAGAACTGTGAAGAGTCCCATTAGTGTTCTCCAAGATGTGGTTGTGAAAGTGGAGTCGTTTATTTTTCTTGTAGATTTTGTGATACTTGACTGTGAGGTTGATTTTGAGGTTACCATCTTTCTAGGGAGACCATTCCTTGCTACTTGGCGCACTTTGGTTTATATGGAAAAGGGGCAGATGAAGTTCCGATTGAACAACGAAGAGGTAACTTTCAATATTTGTAGGTCTATGAAGCAGGGTAGTGAGCTCAAGTCGGTATCAGTGGTGAATCATATAGTGGAGCAATGTTCTGAGGTGTCTATTGAAGAGTGATTTGGTGTTGATGCATTGACAGTGGTTATGATGAATTTCGAGGGTGATGGTATTGAAGACTATGATGAATTGGTCGCCGCACTTGATAGGTTCAAATTCCGTTCCAAATCGAAGAAGCTTGAGTTAGATATGAAGAATTGTGACTCTGCACCTGAAAAAACTGTATGCTGAAGAGACTCTGAAATTGGAGCTAAAGGCTCTACCATCACATTTGAGGTATTTATTCTTGGGGAGAGATGGTACTTTATCGGTCATCATTACGGCTTATTTGAATGCGGAAAAAGTTAAGGCTTTGGTTTCTGTGTTGAAGAGGTTCAAGAGGGCTAGTGGGTGGACTATTGCAGACATTATTAAGATTCCTCCAAGCGTTTGTTCTCATAAAATCCAACACAGGCCAGATCACAAGCCTAGTATTGAGCACCAAAGAGGATTAAATCCGCCTATGCAAGAGGTAGTGAAAAAGGAGATCCGATTTGAATGCCGAACAAGTTGAGGCTTTGGTTTCTGTGTTGAAGAGGTCCAAAAGGGCTATTGAGTGGACTATTGTGGACATTATTAGGATTCATCCTATCATTTATTCTCATAAAATCCAACTCGTGCCGGATCACAAGCCTAGTATTGAGCACCAAAGACGATTAAATCCGCCTACGCAAGAGGTAGTGAAAAAAGAGATCACCAAGTGGTTGGATGTTGGAGTCATTTATCCCATTGCAAATAGTAGTTAGGTTTGTCCTGTTCAGTATGTGCCCAAGAAAGGTGGGATGACTGTGGTACCTAATGTGAGAAACGAGTTTGTTCCGATGCGGCCCGTGACTAGATGGAGAGTTTGCATGGACTACCAGAAATTGAATGCTTGGACAGAAAAGTACAACTTCCTTATGTCGTTCATAGATTAGATGTTGGACCGCCTTGCTGGTAAGGGTTGGTATTGTTTTCGTGATGGTTATTCGGGCTACAATCAGATCTCCATAGCTCTGGAAGACCAAGAGAAGACCACATTCACTTGCCCTTATGGGACTTTTGCTTTGAAACAGATGCCATTTGGGTTGTGTAATGCTCTAACGACATTCCAGCGTTGCATGATGTCGATATTTGCTTATATGGTGGAGGACACTGTTGAGTTATTTATGGATAATTTCTCTGTGGTAGGTGACTCATTTTATGGTTGTTTGGATCACTTGACCGAGGTACTGAAATGGTGTGAAGAGTGCAATCTTGTGCTCAATTAGGAAAAGTGCCACTTCATGGTGAAAGAGGGGATCGTTCTGGGTCATCGGATTTCTATGAAGGGTATTGAGGTTGATAGAACGAAAGTTGAGGTAATAGAAAAGATCCAACCACCTATCTCTGTTAAAAGTGTTAGAAGTTTTCTTGGGCATGCAGGTTTCTATAGGAGGTTTATCAAGGATTTCTCCAAAATTTCACACCTATTGTGCAAATTGCTCGAAAAGAAGTATAAGTTTGATTTTGATGATGCTTGTCTGAGAGCATTTGGAGAGTTGAAGGAAAAGCCAGTGTCTGCACGTATCATTATTTCACCGGATTGGGGGCAACCGTTTGAGGTAATGCGTGATGCGAGTGGAGTGGCGCTCGGTGTGGTATTGGGACAGAAATGAGAGAAGATTCTTCATCCTATTTACTATGCCAGCAAAGCTCTAAATGTAACTCAAAAGAACTATATAGTGACTGAACAAGAACTCCTTGCTTTGGTTTTCGCATTCGAGAAATTTTGATCCTACTTGCTTGGTACTAAGGTCATAGTGCATACTGACCATTCTGCATTGAGGTATCTGATGGCTAAGAAGGATGCAAAACCGAGGTCGATTAGATGGGTATTGTTGCTACAAGAGTTTGACTATGAGGTGAAAGATAGAAAGGGGATAGAAAATCAGGTTGCCGATCACTTGTCCAGATTAGAGGAAGAGACTATGCTCAAGCTAGGAGATGGGGCTGAAATTGTTGATGTTTTTCCAGACGAACAAGTATTGGCTGCTTCTTATGATCTGATTCCTTGCTTCGTAGACTTCGCTAACTACTTGGCAAGTGATCTGGTTAAATCGGATTTGTCTTTTCACCAAAGGAACAAGTTTATTCATGATGTGCAGAAATTCTTTTGGGATGAGACTTATTTGTTCCACATTTGTGCTGATGGGATTATTCATTGATGTGTGCCCGAGGTTGAAATGTCGGGTATACTAGAGGTGTGTCATTCATTGCCTGTTGGTGGGCATCATAGTGGTATTCAGACTGCACATAAAATCTTGCAGTCTGGAATTATTGGCCTACCATCCACCAAGATGCTCATGATTTTGCCAAGTCTTGTGATCGATGCCAAAGAGAAGGAGGAATTTTAAAGAGGCAAGAGTTACCTATGAATCCGATTTTGGTGATTGAGTTGTGTGATGTTAGGGATGTTAGGGGCATTGATTTTATGGGTCCATTTGTGAGTTCACATGGGATGAAGTATATTCTTGTTACGGTTGATTATGTGTCAAAGTTGGTGGAAGCAATTGCGCTTTCCAACAATGAAGGTAAAAATGTCACTGCATTACTGAAAAAGAATATCTTCTCCAGATTTGGTACACCTAGGGCGATTATCAGCGATGGAGGTTCCCACTTCTGTAATAAGCTGTTCAAGGTGTTACTTGAGAAATATAGCGTCCGCCACAATGTTGCCACTCCTTACCATCTGCAGTCTAGTGGGAAATTTGAAGTGTCCAACAGAGAAATCAAGCAAATTCTTGCTAAGACTGTAAATGAAAATAGAACTGATTGATCAAGGAGGCTTGATGATGCTCTATGTGGCTATCACACCGCATTCAAGACTCCCATAGGTATGCCCCCTTACCAACTTATATATGGGAAGTCTTACCATTTGTAGGTAAAGCTAGAGCATAAGGGTATGTGGGCGCTAAAGAAGTTGAATTTGGATTGGGGTACCACATCAAATCAGAGAGTCAGTGACTTGAATGATCTTGATGAGTTCATCTAAGAGCTTATGAAAGTTCAGCCTTGTACAAAGAGAAGATGAAGAAGTATCATGATCAAAAGATCGAAAAGCGTGAATTTGGTGTGGGTGATCTGATGCTTCTATTCAACTCTAGGTTGCGCTTGTTTCCTGGCAAGCTCAAGTCCAAGTGGACCGGGCAATTCATAGTCACTCAAGTATTCCCACATGGAGCGGTTGAGCTTCAGAACAATGAGGGAACAAGGTTCAAGGTAAACGGGCAAAGGATCAAGGTCTACATGGGCAAAAAGGAGAATGTGCAGGAGGTGGTTGAAGCCTACTATATTGATGAGTCCGAGTAATCAAGACGCATGTGTCATCCCGCAACGTTAAATCAAGCGCTGATTGGGAGGCAACCCAAGATGTACAATCTAGCCAACTATAGGTTTTTCTTTTCGATTTAGGAGTTTTCTTTGTTTAGTTGACTTTTTGTAATTTTTGATTGGTATTTATTTTTGTTTGTGTTGTCTAGATATAGCATAGGCTCCGTGTTTAAAAAGTTTCCAGAAAATGTAAAAATAAAGGCCTAACGGTTGCTACATGTGCAGGAATGAAAAGCAAAATTTGCAGAAAAATGTCTGTTGCAGAGGTCTACGGACCCCATCGACGGTCCGTGGTTTAATCCACGGACCGGGAATGGTGTTCGTAGATCCCTAGGTAAGTCTTCAAAATTTTCTAAGTGTTGAGTGACCTACGGATCACATCTACGGTCCATAGGTCAACCCACAGCCCGTTGATGGGGTTTCATGGGTCCAAACCTAGGTTTTGCCCGACTCGACACAGACACTTTTAAAAATAAAACCCCTCATTTTTATATTCATCCCCCATATTGAAAACTCCCTCCCAACTGTTTCAAAACTTTTCCTTTCCCTAAATCACTCCATTAAACTCCCAAATCCCACAGATCACTCCACATTAATTTCCCCATATTCCCATATCACTTTCCCTCTTTCCAAAATCCTCATCTCCCTCTCCCCAACGATTCTATTGTTTGGGTTCGACGTCAACAAGCTAGTACAAAGGTCGAAGGAGTACATTGTCAATACACAATCACCCACTTCTGATACTAGTAAGGTAACAGACTTCACTTTAACTTTGAATTTCAGTATTCATTGTTCAATACACGAAGTCACAAAGTGGGTCTTGACCTTGGGTTGTTTGTTGTATAAATTTACATGATAAACTATAGTTAGGAACACCCTTGGGATGATAGAATGTGATTGTGTTGTCTTTGTAATGAAATAATTGTGGGTAAATAGTCTAAATATAAGTTTTGACTTAGGGTTCCTAGTTTCGTATGCAATAAGTATGAAATAATGAGTAATCGGAACCCTAGGGATGAATAACTACAATAAATTGTGTTGAAATACATGATTAGACTTAGATTGATTTTTTGAATGGTTGAAAAATTGGTTTACATATGAATCATGCCAGATACCTGGCACAGATCTAACCCACAAGACCCCGTCTACGGACCGTAGGTCAACCTATGGAACATAGATCAACCTACGAAGTGTAGATCAGGTCCGTGGGTTTGGTGCATATGAAAAATTCACTAAGGGTGGAACCACGGAGTGGACTACAGTCAGTAGGTCAATCTATGGACCGTTCTGCACATCCGTGGTTCCCATCAGAGTCCAACTTTTTGGGACCTCTGACCTACGGAGGGGACCCACGGACCGTAGGTACCAACCGTAGGTGGCCACTAAAGCTACTGCCTCAAATTTTTTTGGTTTGTCATTTTGGTTCGTTCTTTGTTCTAAATTTTTTTTAGTGTTAAATTACCCAAAAAGTTCTTAAAAATGTGCTTCGGAAGTTACCGGAAACTTGTTTAGCTGTATATAAAAAAATTGTTTCGTTTTTCGAAAATCCAACTTCATATTCTTGTTTAGGAGGTCAAATTGGGTGGGGGATGGGTCTAACCCAAATTTTAGAGCAACCCTATCAAAATCCGAAATTTCCAAGTGAAGCCTTTTTCGAAGGTCTACTTTGGAGGGTCATATCTCCTAGCACACAAATTATTGGGTGGCCAATAACATATCCATGGAAATCCCATTGAGTTAGAAACCTAACACACTTCGTTTCACCTCATTCGGAGTTCGGACGAAGAAGTTATGCCCATTTTCGTAAAATCTGTCCGGCAGGAAAAGGCAATTTCCAGTGAGCGTTTTTACTATTCACCCGCCTCATTTTTTTTTCTAAGTGTTGGACCATTTTTCCAAAGGACATATGTTATTTCCTAGATACCATTAGTTCAATTCCCATCTCTAAAA
>JAJOOS010013871.1:0-16909 GCA_029582725.1 Solanum chiquidenum
TAGGAGGAGATTTTAGGGTTCGTTCTTGGGGGGAAATGGATGAAAATTCAAGTGAGAACGAGGGTAGGATCGGAATTCTCAAACTCAATCCTCAATTCGAAATTTCCCCAGAACCAAAAAGCTGCTCATTTGTACAAGAATTCAACCCAAATCCCCCGAAATCCGAACGACAAGCAGGGCTGTAACGATTTGGTGAGGGCAGACTTGTTTTTTCCGTAGATTCTGTTGTTCCAGATGTTGCTTCTTTGACGTTCCTGATCAGCAATGACGGCTGCTGTTGACATTTCTAGTCTTTGTTGAAGAAGAAGGAGAACACATGTGGGGGTCGTTTGGTACTGTTACTGTTGTATGTATTGCTGCTACTATCGTTGAAATTAAAAGGGAAAAGGGGATGGGGCCGGGTCAGGGGAATTGGGTCGGTTGAGGAATTGAAAAGTGGGCTATTGGATTGGAATTGGCTTTGGGAAAATATTGATATTGTTGGCATATTGTTGTTGATGTATTGAAGTGGGCTGCTCGAAAATGGCCCATCCTATCGGTCTTGCAATTAATTCAAACATAGCCAAATTGAATTAATATTTTTAACCGAAATGAATTTAGTTGGTAATTCAGCTAAAAACTAAATAAGGCGAATCAATAGCAAATTAATTAGCGAGCTTCTTAATCTTAACGGAATAAAATAATTAACTTAAAAAAATAACTAATTCAACAACATAGCTATAATTCGAACTAAATTAGATTAATAAAACGTTTAACGTTAACATAATAATAATAATAAAATCTTTTTCAAGATAGTTTTCAAATGTTTATAAAATATACTAGTTACATACGTAACAATATAAAACATATTTATTATTTAAAATATTATAAAAGTGAATAAAATTCTTAAAATATCTTGAGACATATTTTGAATTCTTATAAAATTAGTTATTTCAAATCGTTTGGAATTAAGGAAGATCGCAAATTAATTCTTATCGTGGAGGGTCAAAATTAAGTGTCAACAGTACCTTTGGTAGTGGGAACAACTGGTGGAGGTACAGAGAAGTTGTACTGAGCTATGTCAGAGTCAAAAGTTTATGTTGTGATCTCCCCGCAAATGGGAAAGCAGGTTTAGACAGTTTGCTCTTTTTTTTTCTTTCAATAGTATGCCAGACTAGTATACCTATATGATTGCTTCTATTTTAAGCGGTAGCTTTTCTTGCAGGGATGAAATTCTTGGTAGAAGAATTCCCTAGAGCTCTCTTTGGGTACAGGTTACAAGAATTCCACCTATTTTTCCACATCTCAGATACATAATTGCCTAAATCTTTCAGCTACTCACAAGTCTTAAAGCTCAGATATGGAGAAGCCACTGAAGAAAGAAATATATTTGTGTAATATTTTCAATACAATTTTCCATTCATGTATTGTATGACTGAGCAATTGTCTTCTCTTATTTCATATCCAGAGCTATGATTATAAGTTTCTGAAAACATATCAGAATCAGAATCAAGACCCCTGTAACTCAGAGAAGATCTTGATCAGTTGAAGGTTCTTGAGAATGGATACACGGTGAAGGTTCCAAATCTGCTTGCTTGACTTATCCATTTACTCGCGCTCTGATTGTAAAATTGGAGTCTCATCAAGTCATACCTTTGTGTGCTAATTGTTTGTGTCTGAATTATGTCCAGTTCTGCTGGTTATCTCTTTCCGCTCACCTTCTATATTTTTTCCTTGTTATCTAAATGTTGCTCTGTTTTCTTGGGGTTCAAGCTTATCGGTCCAACTCTGTGACATAAATTATGAGAAAATAAATATATAGATATAAGAATCAATAATACATAGACAAATACATAGTATAAATTCCTATTGATGGACAAATAGAAATACATGATTGCTCTTCTTAGATTCTTTAGCTTTTGCAGCAGCTTCTCCCTCCTTCAATGTTGCCATAAGAAAAGTATCAGTGTATATATGGGCAAATATTTCATACACTTCTCACACATCTCTTAACCAATTAGAATTATAAGTCCTTGAACAGAGTCACACACCTAGCTCTGGTTGTCCAAAAGATACTGTTATTACTTGGTTATATGTGTAATGTCAAGCTAGTGATTCTTGTTTTATGCTTCTCAATTCTGGGGTTTGTGATTTTATTGGACTTTTTACATTCTGGATTTCATTTGATTTACTAATTTTTGTTGAATATGTGTTGAAAGTTTGCATTTCGATAGTTCTGTGATGGGGGGAAGACTCGTGCAACTTGCTCGATGACTCTTGTTTATCTATTGTGATTAATAAACATGCTAATCTTTAGATATATGATTTCGACATATAGCCTACTCATGTTGATATTCTACTTATACAAAATGTTGATATTATGCTTATGCATCAAGTTTTATATGCTTGAGCTCGGGTACTACCATTTTTTATATGTTGCTTAGTTGGATCTGTTTCATTTCTATTCTCTTCAGAGAGAATTTTGGAGAGAAGATTACTCTAACTTGAGACTTTACTAATACAACTGGTAGTGCTTTGTTATTTATAAAAGTTGATAGGACCCTGCTAAGGTGTAGTGACTACTGAGGGGACCAAGATAGGTTAACGTCTCTTTACACTATTAAGATGAACTAATGAATAAACGAGGTAAAATGGTGATAACAGCATACCTAGTATAATCTCACAAGTGTAGTAAGAGAAAGTTAGAGTGTACCCCGACCTCATCCCTACCTCAAGGAGGTCGAGAGACTATTTCTGCAAAACTTTCGACTCAAGTAATGGGGTAAAATGGTGATTTGAATGTAAAAACAACTCAAGCTGAAAAAACACAGTGTAGTTGTGCTACACCCGAATTTATTACAATCTAAGATGGAAGAATAGAGGAAAATGGGAAATACACGAGAATAGTGTTTACAGTTAGAGAAAGGAAACATTGACAAGGAAGGAATTTCCTACATTTAAGACAAACCATTTCAGTCACTATGCTTGATGAAGCCCAATCATTTTACCATCACAATTATTTGTTGTACTTATAACTTTATCTCGTGTGCGTATGAAAAGGTGATCATAAAATGCAAACACAACCCTCAGGGTAGTGTAGCTCTGAGTTCCTTCCTATCTTCTCCATAGGCCTGAGTAATAACACACACTAATCAGTTGAAGCCATTTAAAAATTCTACACCTAAGACTATTTCACCCAGAATATAATTGCTCCTTAACGAGACATATTCTGATTGTAACCTTGTAGGATGTTCTTCCGTTCACTAGTTGAATAGTTGTATTGTTTCAAGTGATATTATGGATAAAAATCAGAGCTGCAGTTTTCGACCTAGGAACAAATTGTGGTAGTATGGTTCAGAATGTGAAGGCTCATTGAAACAAAATGCACTTTGGGTAGATTTAGCCTTAAATCCCTTTTAGGGTTGGTATTGTACTACTTATCTTGTTTGTTACACTACCAAACATATATTTGACATCATCCTCAGTTCAATTATCCACTCCTTAGTGTTTGAGTTGGTGTGTTACTACTTTAGACTTGCCAGGACGTCATATATATGAACTGCTTGGTGGATTTGAAAAGGCATTACTTTAGTTTATTCCTCTTGCTAACGAGGCTGTTGCTTATCAGTTGATTCCTTAGTTGTGATATGAAATATTATATCTGAACTAGGTACATGACGGGACCATGGGTGTGGTGCTTTTCTATTGCGTCTTTATTTCAAATTTTAGTCACTTAGATCTTAGTGAGTAAGATATGTAATTGGCATGTCAATTTTTTGTCGTCTAACCATCTACCGCTATATGTGTACAGTGGCATACACATTCAAATAGCGAGCTTGTTCAAGGAATGACAAACTGATCCATAAAGTTGTCACATTTTGCATTAGGGAACATACACTGGCTTAACTGCCTTATTTTTTCCATTGTTGAACACATTTTTTCTATTTTGATAATTCATAGTTTCTTTTACCGCTACAAGATAAGAAATTGAATGTATTAAGATTGTTTGTTCTTATTTTAAGTGAATGACATTGTTTTGAGTTTGATAATTCTTCTTTTACTACATTCAAACTTATTTCTCTTGTGAATTTTGTTTTTGATGTTAGAAAAGAGGGTTAAATATGTGAATTAAGGTGAATTTAAATGCCACAAATATGCTTGTTTCTAAAGTAGCTTTAATGGCAATAGTAAATGCCGCTAAATAAAAGCCGCTAAAAGTTATTACTTTTAGCGGCAATAATAAGGGTCTTTACCGGCACCTGATATAAATGCCACTAAAGGCTTTAGCGACATTGGATCCAATGGCATTTAATCAAATGCCGGTAAATGTATTTGTGGCAATAACTATTGCCGCTAAAAGAAAAATCAATTGCCGCTAAAGGTCTCTTTTGGTGTAGTGATTAGATTTTCAACCTTCACCTCAATCTAATATATCCTTGTTGTCTCATATATTATGTTGATATTAAATCTGGTATTAAAACAAGTTTTTAAATTTTTAAAATAACTTGTAGTTGTCTGAAATTTTTAAAAATCAGGTTACTTATATTTTATATAATACATATATATTAAGACATCAATTTTATATACTTCTTTAATTGAAAGAAAATCATTGATAGTAAGTTAGTAACCAATTTATATATATATTTTGAAACCTGAAAATATATCAATATCATGCAATTCAATAGTTTTATTTTTTGAACATCACATATCATACCAAATTGATACACCCAGATCAATTCAAAAAAATTTAAACCATCAAAATCACTTTATAAACCAATTATATACACAAGTAGTTGTGAAAAAATATTAGTCTTACATACATTGTAAGATTATTCGCTTCGCTTCAGGAATTTTTCAGTTTTTATTATAAATTAAAAAGACCATCTCAATTATTTGAAACGGTTATACACTTAAATAAAAGTCCACGATTTTAATATAAATCGATTCGATTGATTTTTTATATTCTTTTGACACACCTACTTTCTATAATTAGTCAAATGTACTTTTTTCACAAACATGTTCTCCTAAATAAGTTTTGTAAATAACTCTTTTCAAAAGATGCCTAAATGCCAAAAGCATCTCTAATTTTATTTATTTTAAAAACATATAAGTTATGGAAAGAGAAAGTTTGTCTTTTAATATTTAAATTCAAAAATGAGACTTTATTTTTTATTAAAGAAAAGGACTTAACCGTGTGCTGCTGACTCGAAACGTGTGGACTATTTAAGCTCTTCGTCAACTGTGAAGATCACATACATGATGACATAATAATAATAATTATAAGAAAAATAGTACACGCTTCATGCCTTTGAAAAGGTCAATTTTGCTTTTATATGTATTTAGTTAAGTGTTTAGACATAAGAATTGTGATTATTTTTCTTAAAAAATAATATTTATTTTTAAGTTGAAAATTAAAATTATGTTTGTCTATTGTACGACTATAATAACATATTCAGTGAAATTCAACAATTTGGGTCTGATCTAGAGAGGTAGGGGTGGGAAGTCATAAATTTCTACAATGGAAGCTTCTTCTTTACTTTTTTTTAGAGTGTATCATTATTTTGAAATAAAAATAAGGTTTACGAAATACTTTATTGTCTCTTTAGACCTATATTTTGATCAGTAAGATAGATGATCAAGTTATTTTCCAGAAAAATAATGTGATGTATACACAAATTTTATCATTATCTTGTAAAGGTAGAACATATTTTTTCGAAATATATTTGGATAGGAATACTAATTAGAATTATTTTAAATTTTTGTAAGTGATTTGAAATGCAAATTATGACAACTATTCAACCAAAAAAAATTGAATTGCCAAAAATTGTAACTATTTCCAAAAATTAAAAATCATCCATGGCCATACGGACCCTAGGTATAACCGTTTGTAACTGTTCATGACTTCAATTGCAAAGCGTTTCGAATTTGGACATAACTTCAATTGAAATACTTCTTGAAAATCAATATTTATTTATATGTTTGTTTATTATTTCAATTTCAAAATTAAAATTTTTATTTGAATAAAATTGAAGTATGATTTTATTCGCAGATCCTTAACTTTTCTAAAAATAAAGTAAATTTATGTATATACACAAAGTATGGGATACTCGTTTTAAAACTTTAAATTCAAATATGATTTGGGACACAATTTGTTTTTTCTTCATTTGATCAATTGTTTCAACTTCAATTTAAAATAGAGAATTTGAAGTTGAAACAATTGATTTTAAAGAGTATCTCAAGTGAAGTAATGATTTTCACCTATTAAAACTTCTAAGCTTTTTTTTTTCGAAGTATGCTTCATGTCCTAACACAACTATTTCCAAATATATTACTAACACTCTTTTGCAACTTTACTTTAAAATACTCTTTCTTTTTTCAACTTCAACTAATATTATTCATATAAAATTAATTATTTGCAAGTTAAAATTTCATCATTAAAATTTGAGAAGCTAATTAAGGGTAATCGTATGATAATTTTCTTTATGATCTCGTAGTTCTAAATGGAAGTGTGCTTCACGTAAGATGTATTTTGTCTAAGGGAATATTGATGTGGTTGTAGTGTAAGGAAGAAAATAATTCTTAATTAGATTTAAGTCTTGAGACATTAGACCCTATGTTATAGATTAGATATAATTCAATTTATATGAGGTCAGAGCATACATCTTAATTTAATTCTTTATTTTTAGTCCGTTTATTAGTGGTTCAAATATAGATTAATAATGAGCTAAGAAAGTAAAGCAAGCTAAGGAGTAATAGGTATAGAATGGAAAATTATGAGATGCTACGATGAATAAATGATATAAATAAAGAGCAAGATTATGAGTCTGAATGTTTTGGGGCGTATAAATGTGTTTTTTTGAGTGATAGATCTTGACTCTGAGAACGCCTGAAAGCTAATGAGGAACAAATGAAGTTATAAAGCCAAGGGGAACTTAATGCACAAGAAAATATATAATTATTGTTATAATGCCTTTACAAATGGCTGAAACAAACTATTTATAGTGAGACACTAGCCAATAGAAATGCCCCAAATGGGACCTAAAGTACCAAGACCAATGAACGAAGGCTACGTGAAGATGTCGTTAATGATGCCAACTGACATGCTTGCAACCCTCAAATCCGGACGAGCTCGTCTGTGTATCTGATCCTTCATACATTTTGTTCCCCTTTATCAAGTTATTCACGTCATGAGCGTTTGAACTTACCTTAGCCATTAGTAAATATTTTTTTTTTCTTTTTCTTTATCAAGAGTGCCTTCTCGAAGAATCGACTTTCCAAGGTTATCATGTTATTTCCCTCAATTGTCACGTGTATTCAATCAATTTTCAAGATATTATAAACTCAAAACTTTTAATACTAGTCCCAAATAAATTTGAAATATAATATGTTAACGATAATCAAAATTGCATAGGGATGCCAATAGGTCATTATTTTGTTGTGGTCATATTACTTCCTCTTCTTTCTTCGATAATGAATTATGGTTATGGTGATTTTTAATGGCGGTATGTTGATTTTTCAAGTTGCGAAATAGTTATATCGGGCGTATATTAGTTGTATGTTCATTCTATTATTAGACATACAATGAGATACACACAATATATAATATATACATTTTCACGTACAAAATGCATACAACAACATAGTTGTATGTTTTGTGTATGTCAGTTTTTATCTAATACTAATCGTGGTGTCTTAATTAACTTGCACATATCTCATCTAATTCTATGAGATACTTGTCACCTCCTACTAATAAATAGGTATCAATCACCTGATTGCCTAGTACTGTTTTTGTCTCTTTTGAAATTTGACTATGAGACCTTATGATTCTCAACACATTTTATTGACCATTAGAACATACTCTTGGATGCTATAACAACAATATATAAATATATTTTGTGTATATCAATTGTATACTTTTACAGTATTTGTATATATTATATTTTTTTTTTAAAACTATTGCTTTCTTTTGCCAAGGCAGATAACTAGGGCCCTAATTTTTTTCATATATCGATAAACATCCCCATATAAAACGAGAAAAACAGAATAAACTAGTGTTTGATCATAGGTATTTAATCATATTTTTAAAATTGATCTTCATCAAATATCTGTTTAACCATAGAATTTGATTAGATTTTAAAAATCAATCTTCATAAATTTTCAAGTTTCAAAAATTGATTTAGACACGCCTAGATCCAACTTCAAAAACTCAAATTTTCAAATTTTAACGAGGAAATGAAAAGGGCAATTTGGGAAAACATTATGAAGGTAGGACCCTCAAGGATTCAAAGTCCAACCAAAGTAAAGTTAGACTCCAGCTGTTACCTTTGGAATTATCTTCCTACCAAAACACTGGACTGAATAATCATTATTTCATCATCCTAAATATACTCTCTAAAAACCCAAAAAATTAAAATGAATTTAGTGGTTGCACTTGTTTAGACCCTTCCTTCTCTTTCATTTCTTCTTCTTCTCTACATTACATACACATTCTGCATTTTCTAGAAGATTTTTCTCTGTTCCCTTCACATTTCTTGGAATATCCCCACCGACCCAGATCGGATTCTTGCAAAACTAATCAAGTTTTCTGTTACCCATTTCAGATTCTGTTGGCAATTGAGAGTGACAACTTAGTAGAGTGTTTGAAGGAAAAAGAAAGGATTTTTAGTGTATAAAGATCTTATCTTTAGTGGGTTTTAAGTTATTTTTGGGTTAATGAAATGCAAATCTGTGGTTAAGGACAGATTTCATGGGGTCTTGTTTTAGTATTGAAGAAGATGAATCAGAACCGCGACCACATAACAAGCCAGGTTTTTTTTTCTCTTTCTTTTTTGATAGTTTTGTTATAGAATACATGTTTAAATTGTTCAGTGACCAAAGCATATATGTGTGATGGATCCATTGATTAAGATCAATTATTGTGTAAATGGAAAATTGTGCATTGATCTGTTTTTGTTGTGAATTGTGATGCTGCTTATGGAACTTCTAAAGTACAGTGAAGTTACTCCGTCCCTTCGTTTTTACTTGTCTGGTATTGACTTGGCATACCAATATGACAAATTTACTGTATCACCCTAAGTGATAACTTGATTTTCGAAACTAGACAACTAAAAGTGGACGGATGGAGTACTATTATTGGTATTACCAATATTGCTAATCTTGAATTGGTTATGGCCTCTGATTGCCAAATATGAAAGTTGCCAGTTTGATTGGAATTTGAATGTCAGTAATCATTTGAGAATTATCTATTAGGTAGAGCCTATGACTCTAAATTTCGATGGCATTGCCTCTGAACTTGAACCACAATTGCCCTAATTCATTTGACCAGGGAAATTGCTGTGACCTTTTACTTACCCGAAGACCTTGAGGTGTGAAACTTTGTGGTGATTTAAAGCGTAAAACTGACAGTTTACCAAGCTTTCATTCCATCTTAGACTATAATAGCTGTTGGCTAAATGAGAGTCTCTTCAAGATCTCTGCAAACAATGTCATGCATATGCTACTATTTGATGTATAAAAAGAAAGCTTTTGGAACATGGGATCTCCTAACTGCAAAGTATATGAGTAAAAAATATGTCTTATCTTGAAGAGAATCTACTGCGAATATGATAATTGAGGGATTCTGTTTTTTCTTTTACTTCCAGTTGGCCATGGAGTTGGTGCATATCCCAGGTCAAATCCTGTAATTCCCCAGAACACAAATCTTAATGCTCATGACACTGAAAAGGCAAACAGTATTGTGGTGATTCCCAAAAATGTCAAGGACCTGCGGCAGAATCCTGGGAGTAGCGACCTTGATATCTTCACATATGAAGAGATGAAGTTGTCTACCAAGCACTTTCGACCAGATAAGGTACTCGGAGAGGGTGGGTTTGGCATTGTCTACAAAGGAGTTATTGATGAAAATGTCAGACCAGGATACAAGACCACATATGTTGCCATTAAGGAGCTTGATCCAGAAAGTCTTCAGGGCGACAGAGAGTGGCTGGTAGGATTTCAGCTTATTGACTATTGAACACCATTATACTAATTTGCAGTCTCTGGAATTGAACTTTGGAATTCTGAGTGTCATTAGATTAGTAAAAGGATATTCTTAATATCTTTGAACCAATAAAATCAGCATATCTGTTCCTGCATCAACTTTACTGAATTTTTGAACACTGACACTACCAAAATGGGGAGTTGACATGAAAATTGTAAAATACTGCTGGTGTTTTCCATCATTTACATTCTGTTGATATCCCTGCATATAAAGCTAATAAGGGAACATGGTATAAGGTGAAAGGATAAGTATATACATAGTTCTATAGAACATATACTGCCTGATATGCCTCCAGAAACTAGATGGAATAACCAAGTTTAGGATAGATTCCTCACATTGTTATTTTGAAGCATAACAGTGACTTGATTGTGGGCATGTGGCCTTCTATTGTGCTGTGAGTTGTAATCTCATGCTGCTGTTCAGCTTTTGAGGTACAATTTTGTTGTCTAATCCAAAACATTTATGTTAACAAATCTCCTGAACGACATGATCTTTCCGTGTTATTTTACTAAGACTGAATGTTCATAACTTGTATGAAACTGCATAAACTGTGGGTGTGTTTAGTATGATGGAAATATTTTCTTAGAAATTTTTTTCTAGGAAAATGGGTTTCTTATTTATTTTCTTGTGTTCGGTATGCAAGCAAAAAAATTATCCTAAAAGCATTTATATTTAATCTAGACAAATACTATGAGAGGTGAAGGTGGAGGGTAGGGGGTGTGGGGTGGTGAGGATGAAGATGAGGTGTGTTGGAAGGGAAGGGTGTGTGGGGGGGGACACTATGAATGTGTAATGCCACTAGTCTAACTTGTTTTCAATACTTCCATTAGGGAAGTCATTTTTCTCAAAATGTTTCCTCTGAACAATAAAAGAAACTTACCATATTTTTGTATGATGCAACTTAACTGAATTCAGAAGTGCCCTTGTGTCTTCTCTTTTCTCCAGTATCCAATATAAAGAGGTCAGTTCTCCAGTTTTCTGATTTTAAATTATTAGCAGTTGTATCATTCTAGTTCATTTGTTTTGTTTTTTCTCATGTGTTTCGGGTGCATCTTGTCTTTCTATAAATTATTTTCTCAAAATTTCTTTGTTTGTTTCCACTTGTCACTTATTCCTGTGCTAATCGCCTTTGTCTATTTCTCTAGCTACTCAAACAAGTAGTGTTTTTCAAGATGCTTCAGTGGATTTGACTTGTGGTCCAACTTTTTTCTTTTTTTTCCTTTGTGATATAAAGACCAAATATTTTGTTGTCAATCGATTCTTTGATGTCAATTAATAGATCTTACATCTTAACTGCATACAAATTAATAGTGACATGCATTTGGGAGTGTGCAAGACATGTAAAGATCTTTGCTAAGTGTACATATTAGTCTGCTGTTTGACAAAAAAATTGTCTTATGAACTAGACTTGCCGCGATCACTCAGGTGCAAGTTCTACTACAATAATTTTCATGAATGTGCAGCAATTTCGGCGACTCTGTTGTTCAATGGCATATTAATCTTTTATTTAACTCATTTACATGCAGGCAGAGGTGAATTACTTGGGGCATATTCGACATCCAAATCTGGTGAAGCTGATAGGATATTGCTGTGAGGATTACCATAGACTGCTGGTTTATGAATATATGGCATCTGGCAGCCTGGAAAAGCACCTTTTTCCAAGTGAGTACTCAGTATCCATGTCAGTCCATGTTGACAAAGGCTAATAAGACTAATGTCCACTCTAGAACACAAAGAAACAATAGGCACTCGTGAATTTTGGATTTACTTCCTAAACTTTCAGAGACACTTGTAATTTTAAATTAGTTTTCTGTTGATACCGACACCAATGTTGCATTAGGTACAAAGTAAAACTGTTCTGTGCATGTAAAGCTGAACATTTGTACTATATAATCATGATGAAGAAGATGCACCTATCTGTGCAGTGTCACTAAAATTATAGAAATTAACATATATTTCGTGAATAATGTTCTTTGTTTCCAAATTCCTTTTTAACTGATCAGTATTTTTAGTAGCTTGTTCTCTATGAAAAAAAAATTATTTCTCTCTTCAACTATGGCTTGTGCTGTAGGAGTGTGTGCTACTCTATCTTGGTCAAGAAGAATGAGAATTGCTTTGGATGCTGCTAAAGGGCTTGCTTTTCTTCATGGAGCTGAAAGGCCTATAATATATAGAGACTTCAAGACGTCAAACATTTTGTTGGATGCGGTGAGTTGTCTTTTTCATGATGTATTTTTTTCTTTCAAAGCCTCTTTCTGTGTTTATGGTCTTCTTCAAGTTCATTTGTTAAAAGAGACCTAGAAAACTGGTATTTACAACTTGCTGAGAAGAAATTATAAGTTCTATACCATCTTTGTCTTAATTTATTTAAATTTTGATGCAGGAATTTAACGCAAAGCTTTCTGACTTTGGACTTGCAAAAGATGGGCCCATGGGAGATCAAACACATGTATCAACTCGTGTGATGGGCACTTATGGCTATGCTGCTCCAGAGTATGTCATGACCGGTAAGTCAATGCTTATGAGATACAGTAGTAAAGTAACTTCTGAGCCTAGCAAAGAACAATGGTTAGACCCATTTATACCCAATTTCTCTTCAACCTTTAAAAATGAGTGGTTTGATGTTTTGGCTATCTTCTTAAACACTTATAGCACATCCATTTGCCTTCCGTAGCTGTTCAAAGAAACAGATTTGAAGACTCAAGTATTAAAATTCTTCTACATAAATCATAGCATCTTCTTTATGCAGCCAAAGACCAAAATGTTATATACACCTTACTGGTTATTGTTTACTTTGAATAGGCATCGCTACCACCTGATGCTGTGAACTAAGATGTTTAATTGCATTATTCAGGACATTTAACCGCCAGAAGTGATGTTTATGGTTTTGGCGTTGTTTTGCTTGAAATGCTCATTGGAAGGAGAGCAATGGACAAAAGTAAACCTAGCCGGGAACATAACCTTGTTGAGTTTGCTCGACCTCTCTTGAATCATGGCAAGAAGCTTTTCAGGATAATTGACCCCAGACTGGACGGTCAATACTCCTCTAAAACTGCTTTGAAAGTTGCTAATCTAGCCTATCAATGCCTAAGTCAAAACCCAAAGGGAAGGCCTGTCATGAGTCAAGTTGTTGAAATACTTGAAGCCCTTCAACCGCAAGATAAAGGTGAAGAGGCAATTCTTATGACTGGAGGTGGCAGTGTCACATTGTATGAAGCTAAAGCAAACCCACTCAAATGTGAAAGTGGAAGGGAAGCTGATGCATCAAAGAGTAATCAAACAAATGGAAGAAGCAAGAGTGAGCTACCAAAGGAGTGTGATCTTTATAGTCCTTCACCTGATCTTGTACTCGACGTGGGATCAGTTTCTTCAAGAAGTTGAAAAGCTAAGATGAAGCTAATGTTGTACCAAATGTATCTTTGTTAATCCACGTTACATATCTTTTCTCTTAGCATTCCTTCATTGGAGGAACTATCAATATTTGTAAGACATCATGTGTCACTCTGCGTCTATTTTGTGTTGTTGTATTGAGGAACTGCTTTAGCAATGAGACATTTGGTCATATTAGGGAAACAATAAGGTCTTTCCGAAGGAGAGGCAGGCGTCTAGCATCATTTTGACCAAAATATATTGGTATGACCCAAAAAAATTTAAGTTCTTTCTTTCTTGAATGGAGTCTCGAAAGGGAAACCAACAAAGAGTTGTTTAATGGTTTTTTTTTTTTTGTTTTGGTTAGAGCTCGACTAAATTCGAATCGTGGCGGCCCATTCGTTTAAGGGATTTGTTGTTAGATGATATTGATCTGTATGAGTAAAGCTTGACATGTCATGGTTGTAATGGTGAAAAAGGCTACCTAATGATAGTAAAATAAGATAACCAACCTGTTGAGTTTTCATGATTTTCCTGCCTGTAACTGTAAAGTGGTTGGATTTTTGTCTCCATAAAAATAGAAAGGAATAAGTCTAAGTATATGTAGTTTAATGCCAGATCTTTTGCCTAAAGTTAAACGTGTTCAAAAAGGTTCTTGATTACAATTAAATTCACCATATTTCCATATATCAATAATTTGGTTCATTTATGCTCCTAAAGTTACTTTATTGAGTCAAAAAGGTCCTTATATCATATGAATCTAATCAAGAACATATTTAGATCGTACACACAAAAGTATAAGAGCATATCTAGTCCAATTTAGTTTTTTTTAATTGTAATTATGTAAAATTTATGAAATTGTATTTATGAATCAACTTGAATTAAATTGTAGTGAATTTTCTCACCAATTTAAGGTATTGCATAGACACATTCTAAGCCATTTTTAAGCAACTAAAGAGTTAAAATGCTATTTTGTAATTTAAGTTGGGAAGTTTTTAGGTAAAGTTACAACAATTATAATTTCATGAAACAAGAATTTTACGACATTATTTCAAACCACAAAATATCTTTACATTCCATCAAATCACCAAATGTCATAAGATTCCATCTAATCACAAATCACATATGCATCAAAATAACATAATTGAACATGCTTCAAACTAGAATTGTCTTTATATTCTATCATACCACCTAATGTCATTAGATTCAATCAATTCTGAGAACATGCAGTTAAGGAGGATTACAGACTGAAAAAATGAATTTATCAAGATGGTTTAATTCAATATTTGATTTTGGCGCAATTTTTTGTTTGAAGAAGCTCAGGTCCTCTATGCTGCAATAAGCCTCTTCCTGACCCTTGTTCATTTCACTAAACTAAAAGACAGTTTTCTTATAAATGTTGCTAAAATGAGATTGGAGAGGTAAAAACATGAAATTACTGTTCAATTTCAACTGTACAATGTCACCTAATGAATGGTTGACATGATGGCTGATATGTCAGCATTGTCAAGGAAACTGAGAAATGAACAAAAACAAATCACAGATTCATGAAAACAGAAACTGTCTTGACACTCTAGAAGTTG
Organism: Solanum chiquidenum; assembly: GCA_029582725.1. Taxonomy (NCBI): domain Eukaryota; kingdom Viridiplantae; phylum Streptophyta; class Magnoliopsida; order Solanales; family Solanaceae; genus Solanum; species Solanum chiquidenum. The sequence goes on from JAJOOS010013871.1 coordinate 14,971, forward strand.
GAAAAAGAAAAGAGTAGCTCTTTCTAAACATCAAGATTCATTTCCCCGCAAATCCATTCACTTCAACTTTCTTTGGCATATGCTATGGTGCATTTTTTCCTGCGATGAGAAACAAGTGATGTCAAGACTGAAGACACCTCTATGAAAGAGGAAAAGAAGCGCAAGCAACAAAAGATCTTTCTCAGGTCAACTTGACAATTGCTAACACACAAATTCAAGTAAACGAATAAACACAAGCTTTTGTGTTTCTTCTAGTGGTATCACTTGGTTGGTAATCGTGTTGTCCTTCCATTCCCTAAGAAACTCTAAACACCCTCTCTAGGAGTTCCAAATAGGGGAACCATCACAGAAAGTACTTACTGCATTGTATTTTATAAACCTCGTTTTTTGAGAAACAAAAATCAGAAAACTGAAACTTCATCAATTTAAACTTCCTTCTCCACATGGCCACTCTTTCCTATCCTAAAAATCGCAGACTCTGTGATCAACTCTCAAACTCTACTTTTCAGCATGCACCACATGGTAGATAATGCACGTTGACTATCACACAAGGATCTATAAAAATAAAGGAGCTTTCTGACCAACAAAATTCATAAGACCGCGCCCCCAATGCCTAGCTCAAGTGGCAAAAGGTGGAGGATTTGTGGCTTAGGTCGTAGGTTCAAGCCCCACACCATGCAAAGCGAAGCCCGGTATTTAAGTGGAGAAGGGTAGAGGGGCGGACCCATTATCCACCTAGTTTAGAAGGCTGTGATTGGTCCAAAGGGCGGGTCACAGACGGATTTCTCGGTTATCAAAAAAAAATTCATAAGACCGCTCCTCATAGAGAGTTAGAAAAGTGTCGGTTCTCATAGTGAAGCTTAGGCAGATGGGGTAGGGCATGGCCCCCCAACTCTCAACCCCGACTTAAACAAGTAGTTTTTAACCCACATTTTGGGAAGTTCTGTTAGGCTCTAAGTAGAATTCAGCGACCTTATATCTATCTATCTTACCCATGTTCAGCAAGAGTTGAAGCAGGTAAATATAATAGATCATTCAATAATGTGAGCTTCTGATTGGAGAAAAAATTGAATAAGAAGAGACTTTTCTTACCCCAAATCTGGTTTAACGTCATTGCCAACTGCATCAAAGATTTTCTCTCTGCCGGGGTAGAATATCCACCCTTTATCATTTCCTGAAATGCAGAAAGAAATTCCCGCTTTGCATTTGTAGGGAGAACAATATAATCTGGTCCATGGACAGAACTCAATTCCACCACCTAAGTTTCAGAAAAAAATACATACCATGAGGCTTTTAAGTCCACAATTTTTTCAAAAATGAACTATTCATGATCCAAATACATCACTATGTATAAAGTGATCAGACTATCATAACATGTTTTACCATATGGCACAATTCAGATATGCTGCAAGTAGAAGAAAGTCAAGAAACAAAAAGGCAGTGGACGTGGCACCCAAGGGTTTGGCCTACTGTTCAATGTGGAGGCATATCTTGGATATCAGGATTCAAATCGCAGTAAAGACAAAAAAAGACTAGGTGATTTCTTCTCATCTGCTTAAGTCCTGGTGGACAAAGTAGTATGGTACTTGTGATGGTGGGAGGCAGCGGAATCCGGTGTAAAAGTCGAGGTATGCACAAGTTGACCCGGACACCACCGTTATTTACAACAACAAAAAAATAGGCAATGGACATGCCATCTAAGTCGTGAAAGATTGAAAACCAAGATAAGCAGAAATCTATGGAATAAAACAACGAAGCTATCACATATTTGGCAGAAAACTTAATCAACGGATTTACTGAAGTAGAAAAAGGCACAGTAATTTGATAAAACATTCAAACCCCCACTCATCTACCTTTAGTGCTACGCACTCTTAGTTGAACCTTCTTCCTAATCAAGCATATTTTGTGCATGTATATTTCAAGAGAAGTAAAGAAAAAG
>JAJOOS010013872.1:0-13063 GCA_029582725.1 Solanum chiquidenum
GAAAGCCTAGTGTAATGTCAAGGAGTGTAGAAAGTCACTAAGAAGTACCCATATGTACCACACCTGACCCTGAGCCTATGTTACAAGCCAAGAAAGTCCTATAATGATCATAGAGTCTAGTTTGGATAGCCTAAGCAGTGAAGATAAGGGCAAGCCTATGGTACTGAGCACTAACTGTACTTGAAGTTACTTCGGAGTGTGTGTGTTGAATGAATCCTTGTACTCAAAGTCATAGTCATTGTGTGAAAGAAAAGGGATTTTGTTTGAAGTAAAGGCACTAAGTGCATTGTCAGAAAGTTGGTACTTTAGTGATAGTAAAACAGTGTATGTTGTGTGTTGGTTGGTCGATCGTTGTCATGGCTTGATCCGTATGAATTAGCTTGTCGAGTCTAAGAGAACAAATTTTGCACCCGGAAAGTGAGTGGGATAGAGAGCCATGTGATTGCTTGCGCTTGAAATGCTTGCTTCTATACAAGTGTCGTTTAGAGTCTTAGTGTGTCGCTTGAGGACAAACAACGAATTTAAGTTGAGGGTATTGATAGACCGTGAGTTTATGGTATTTCTAAGACATTTCACTTACAAGTTGTGTGTGTGTCTAGGGCCTTTTTGTATTGGTTTTTATGTGTTTTGTCATATTTTGCAGGAAATATGTTCAGGCGCAAAAGTAAAGAGACAGCTGAAAGAAATGCAAAAAAGGGCATCTGACTAAGTGTGGAACCACGTTGACCATTAACGGTCCGTAGATTGATCTACGGACCGTACTGTTGTTCCATAGATTGATACTGCAAGGGTTCCAGTACCTAATTTTTGAAGATTTCAAGTATGGAGCTACGGAGAGGGATTGACGGACCGTAGATCAATCTACGGTCCTTACTGCAGTTCCGTAGTTTGTTTCAGAGAAGCTGATTTTTGGAAGCTGAAATATTCTCTAAGGCATGGCTGACAGAAGGGACTTACGGACCGTAGATCTATTGACGGTCCGTGAGTCAGTCTCGTGGAATGAAGACGCGTGCCTGAACAAACTTTCCTTATTTTATTTCCCTTTGTATTTAAGATTTGTTTTCTATAAATAATGCATGTAAACCTCATTTTTAGGGGTTGGATTTGTATTACTTTTATTCTAATTCTTGACATTGGGAGAGTAACTTGCAACTTTAGCAATTATTAATTTCTTAAGATCGTTGTGAAGATGTTGGGGGTTGCAATTCAAGTTGAATTTCTGGGTTTATTATTCATCTTACGTAAGTTCATAATTCTTTCATCTAAAACAATGAATTGTGTTCATATGATTATGGGTAACTAAACTCCACAACTAGGGTTATGGGAACCATGAGCGATTAACAACATATGAATAGTAAATAAGCAATTCTTGAATAGTGTATTTGCATGCATTGATAATTCTTTCGTTTAAAAGTCTTTTTAACGGTGGCCAATGTTAGAACTCGCCTTGTTGCTACTTGCCGGACCAAGGAGGTAATCAACAAGAAAAGAACTATCAACATAAATTTAGTGTGGTACTATCTAATAGACTAAGTGTCGATTGGTGCGAAGTAATAACTTAGCCAAACATCGATGTGATGTCTAATATAAGGTAAAGGTAAGGGTTAGTAAATTATACACACGTAGCCGGACCAAGGTGCGGGGTAAAATTCTCTAGATGCCAGACCAAGTATTTAGAGATACCTAACTTATCACTTTGCATGTAGTACACTAGGAAAGGATTGCTATTACTAGGATTACTGCGTTATGAGCTTATGGGGAACACGTATACCCTAGTTAATTCTCTCATCTTGATAACAACCGAAATTGACTTTTGTTTACTGATTACTTACTAAATTCTTACCATTTGTTTCAGAAAATCCCCCCCTTTAATTACTTGTTTCTGGAAGTAATTTGACTAAACAAATATAATTGTTGATTAAAGTTAAGTCTAAACCATTTTCCTCGTGGGATCGACCCCAACCTACAAGTTGGATTCTTTACTTGTTAACGATCGCTTATGCTTCTGAAAAGAGGTGTAATTTGAGCATATCAAATTTTGGCGCCGCTGTCGGGGATTTTGGCTTTTAGATTTATTTTAACTACATTATTGAACTTTAGTAAAATATGTCCTAATTTTACTTGTTCTTTTTGTTTTTATCTCTCTCAAGTTCTGACTCTAGTGTATTCCAAGTACACGGAGCCAGGGTGAACCACTTATTCCTTACGATCCAGAGTTGAACCAAATTTTGCGAAGAATGAACAATCAAGGAGTTCAACTTAATCCTATCGGAGGTAATCTAGGTGATGACGTTGAGCTGCAACCTCCAAGGGTAGTTGGTGGGGACAACCAGGTTCCAGCTGAAAATCAATTGGGAAATGCATTGAGGGTGCAGGATCCACCAGGCCCACGACCGCATGACAATTATAGGGGCAACGTCAATATTGCTGACTCAGATGGATCTCTTGTCCTACCCCCTTTGCCTCTGGAGCACACATTTGTAGTGACTAGTAGCTTGATGCAGATGCTTACAGCGAGGGTCTTGTTCTCAGGGTCACCATTAGAGGACCCACATGCCCACGTAGTCAAGCTAAGGGAGGTTTGCAAAAGCTGTGTAGGTCGACCAGACTTAGATATGGATGTCATCGGGTTGCGAGTGTTCCCTCTATCACTGACAGGCGATGCTGCTGTATGGTTCACTGAGCTCTCTTATAACTCAATCTATACATGGGAGCAACTGAAGGATGTGCTCTTAGCAAGATATTATTCAGTGTCCAAGAAGCTCAATCACAAAGTAGGGTCAATAATTTTGTGGCACTACCTGGAGAGTCTGTGAGTAGCTCCTGGATAGGTTCACTGCATTTGTAAGAGGTGTTCCGAATCACCGTATTGATGATGAATCGCTGAAGGAATATTTCTATCGAGGTCAGGATGACAATAATAAAGCAGTGCTAGATACTATTGCTGGAGGATCATATGGTGAGTGCACATACGCACAGATTACAGAAAAACTCGAAAAGATCTCTTGCAACAATAAAGCATGGAGCACTAGAAGGTCGGATACTAGGAGAAACACATTTGTCGTTCATGCTACAAACAACCAGTCTGCGGATAAGATTCGTGAGGAGATGGCTCAGATGAGGACCGAGTTGGGATTGGTATTGAAGCATGTGAGCGGAGGTGCAGAGAAGGTAAATGTTGTGAATTACTTTACTAGAACGCCACCATCAGTTGAAGAGTGTTACTATGAAGAGGATGTTTATGCGGTGAATGATCAGACGGGGGGTTTTCGACCAAGCGCCCAAGGATCCAACAAGGAAAATTGGCGCCAAGGTCAAGGAAACCAAGGTCGGAACTATGGCAATTACAACCGAGAGGGGTCAATATGTCTGAGAAGGGAACTTCAATCGCGACAACAACTACAATCGGAACAACTATGGCAACAAAAATGATCGGGACCTTATGTTCCCCCTCAAAATCTGGAATCTGGTACTAGGGAAGCTGGAGGTAATATGGCGTGTATTGAAGATATGATGCATAAGATGATGAGAAGGTTTGATGCAACTGATGAGAATGTGAAGGATATGAGAAACGACTTGTCTGGTATTGGTCAAAAGGTTGATGCCCATGCAGTGTCAATAAAGCATCTCGAGCAACAGATGACTCAGTTGTCTACTACAGTGAATCCACGTCAACATGGTACTCTTCCAAGCAACACCATCCAGAATCCAAAGAATGATGGTCATTGTATGACAGTCACTACTCGAGGGGGTAAGCAAACCCTAGATCCACCTATGTCGTCTGTGGTGGATGTTGAGATTAGAAAAGAAGATGATGTGGTAGATGTTAGAGAAGAGTCTGAGAATGCGAAAGAGAAAAAAGCGGAGATATCTCAGAAAATGGTCCCCATACCTAGACCTCCACCACCTTTTCTACAGAGGTTAGTGAAGAAGACTGAAGATGGTAAATATTGCAGGTTTATCACTATGTTGAAACAACTTTCCATCAATGTTCCTTTGATAGAAGCTTTGGAGCAAATGCTTGGGTATGCGAAGTTTATGAAAGATATGGTGACAAAGAAAAGGTCTGTGAGTTTTGAAGATGATGATAGATTGCAGCATTGTAGCGCTATTGCTACAAGATCTCTTGTGCAGAAAAAGGAAGACCCTGGTGCTTTCACAATCCTATGTACTATCGGGTTGTTACACTTTGCTAAGGCATTGTATGATCTTGGCGCTAGCATCAACCTCATGCCATTGTCTATTTACAAGAAGTTGGGTCTAGGGGATCCAAAACCTATTACGACGCGACTACTTATGGCCGATCGAACTGTAAAAAGGCCCATTGGTGTACTTCATGATGTGCTAGTAAAAGTGGAGTCGTTCATCTTTCCAGTAGATTTTGTGATTCTTGACTGTGAGGTTGATTTGATGTTTCCATCATCCTTGGGAGACCAATCCTTGCCACAGGTCGTGCATTGGTTGATATGGAGAAGGGACAAATGAAGTTTAGAATGAACAATGAAGAAGCAACTTTCAACATTTATAGGTTCATGAAGCAGAGTGGTGAGCTCCAAATGGTATCTGCTATAACTTATAGAGTTGAGAGTGGAACATAAGTGCAAATTAAAGAGCGACTCAGTGTTGAGGCACTAGCAGTAGTTATGATGAATTTTGATAGTGATGGTATTGATGAGTATGATGAGTCGGTAGCTGCACTCGATAGGTGTGAATATCGGTCAAAACAAAAGAAGTATGAGTTAGACATGAAGAATCGCGAGTCCCCACCAGCGAGACCATCTACTGTGGAAGCATCGAAATTGGAGCTTAAGGCTCTACCACCACATTTGAGGTATGTATTCTTGGGCAGAGATAACACTTTGCCGGTCATCATTGCGGCAGATCTAAATGCGAGACAAGTAGAGTGCTTGGTGACTGTGTTAACGAGGTTCAAACGAGCTATTGGGTGGACTATTGCAGATATTATTGGGATTCCGCCTGGTATTTTTTCCCACAAAATCCAACTCATGCCAGATCACAAACCTAGTATTGAGCACCAAAGAAGATTAAATCCACATATGCAAGAGGTAGTTAAAAAGGAGATCATTAAGTGGTTGGATGTTGGAGTTATCTATCCCATTGCAGATAGTAGTTGGGTATGCCATGTTCAATGTGTGCCCAAGAAAGGTGGGATTACTGTGGTGCCTAATGAGAGAAACGAGCTTGTTCCGATACGGCCCGTGACTAGATGGAGAGTCTGCATGGACTACCGAAAACTAAATGCTTGGACAGAAAAGGACCATTTCATTATGCCATTCATGGATCAGATGTTGGATAGACTTGCTGGTAAGGGTTGGTATTGTTTTCTTGATGGTTATTCGGGCTACAATCAGATTTTTATAGCTCCGGAGGACTAAGAAAAGACCATCTTCACTTGCCCTTATGGGACTTTCGCCTTCAAACGGATGCCTTTTGGGTTGTGCAATGCTACAGCAACCTTCCAGCGTTGTATGATGTCAATATTCTCTGATATAGTGAAGGACACTATTAAAGTATTCATGGATGATTTCTCTGTGGTAGGTGACTCTTTTGATCGATGTCTGGATCATTTAGCTGAGGTGCTTAAAAGGTGTGAACACTGCAATCTAGTGCTATATTGGGAGAAGCTAGTGCCACTTTATGGTGAAAGAAGGGATAGTTCTAGGTCATCGAATTTCTGAGAAAGGTATTGAGGTAGATAAAGCGAAAGTTGAGGTAATTGAAAAGCTTCCACCACCTATCTCTGTAAATGGTGTTCGAAGTTTTCTTGGGCAAGCAGGTTTCTATAGGAGGTTCATCAAAGATTTCTCTAAAATTGCACATCCATTGTGCAAACTACTCGAAAATGAGTGTAAGTTTCATTTTGATGATGCTTATCTGAGAGCATTTGGTGAGTTGAAGGAGAAGTTGGTTACTGCACCTATCATTATTTCACCGAATTGGGGACAACCGTTTGAGGTAATGTGCGATGCGAGTGGCGTGGCACTTGGTGTAGTATTGGGACAGAGGTGAGAGAAAATTCTTCACCCTATTTACTATGCTAGCAAGGATCTAAATGTGGCCCAGAAAAATTATACTGTGACTGAACAAGAGCTTCTTGCGGTAGTTTTCACATTCGAGAAATTTCGATCCTACTTGTTTGGTACCAAGGTCATAGTGCATATTGACCATTCTGCATTGATATATTCGATGGCAAAGAAGGATGCAAAGCCGAGGTTGATTAGATGGGTATTATTGCTGCAAGAGTTTGAGTTTGTCGTAAAATATAGAAAGGGGACCAAAAATCAAGTTGCCGATCACTTGTCCAGATTAGAGAAAGAGGCTATGCTAAGACTTGGTGATAGGGCTAAAATTAATGATGTTTTTCCAGATGAACAGGTATTGGCTGCTTCTCATGATTTGATTCCTTGGTTCGCAGACTTTGCTAATTATTTGGCAAGCGACATTGTGCCCCCGGATTTGTCTTTTCATCAAAGGAAAAAGTTTATGCATGATGTGAAGAAATTCTTTTGGGATGAGCCTTACTTGTATCGTAGTTGTGCTGATGGGATTATTCGTCGCTGTGTGCCCGAAATTGAGATGTTGAGTGTACTTGAAGCATGTCCTTCATCGCCCGTTGGTGGGCATCATAGTGGTATTCGAACTGCACATAAGATTTTGCAGTGTGGATACTACTGGCCTACTATATATCCACCAAGATGCTCATGATTTCGCCAAGTCTTGTGATCGTTGCCAAGGAGAAAGAGGGATTTCAAAGAGGCAAGAGTTTCCTATGAATCCTATATTGGTGATAGAGTTGTTTGATGTATGTGGCATTGATTTTATGGGTCCATTGGTGAGTTCACATGGGATGAAGTATATTCTTGTTGCGGTAGATTATGTATCGAAGTGGGTGGAAGCAGTTGCGCTCCCCAACAATGAAGGTAAAAGTGTCACCGCATTCTTCAAAAAGAATATCTTCTCCAGATTTGGTACACCAAGGGCGATTATCAGCGATGGAGGTTCCCACTTTTGTAATAAGTTGTTCAAGGCGCTACTTGAGAAATATGGGGTCCGCCACAATGTAGCCACTCCTTACCATCCGCAGACTAGTGGGCAAGTTGAAGTGTCCAACAGAGAGATCAAACAGATTTTGGCAAAGACTGTGAATGCTAATAGAACGGATTGGTCAAGGAAGCTTGATGATGCTCTGTGGGCCTATCACACTGCATACAAGACTCCCATAGGTATGTCTCCTTACCAACTAGTATATGGGAAATCTTGCCATTTACTGGTAGAGCTAGAGCATAAGGCTTTGTGGGTGATGAAGAAGCTAAATTTGGATTGGGGCGCCGCATCTTATCAAAGAATGAATGACTTGAATATGCTTGATGAGTTTCGCCTAAAATCTTATGAAAGTTCAACCTTGTACAAAGAGAAGATGAAGAGGTATCATGATCAACGAATCGAAAAGCGAGAATTTGTTGTGGGTTATCTTGCGCTTCTATTCAACTCTAGGTTGCGCTTGTTTCCGGGAAAACTCAAATCCAAATGGACCGGGCCATTTTTGCTCACAAAAGTGCTCCCCCATGGGCGGTTGAGCTTGAGAATAGTGATGGAAAAAGGTTCATGGTTAACGGGCAAAGGATCAATATCTATCTGGAAAACGCAGAAAGTGTGCAAGAAGTTTTGGAGGCCTACCATCTTGATGAAGTCTGACTAATCAAGAGGCATGCGTCGTGCCGTGACGTTAAATCAAGCGCTGCTTGGGAGGCAACCCAAGATGTACAATCTAGCCAACGATAGATTTTTGTTTTCCATCTAGCAGTTTATGTGCTTAGTTGATCCTCTGTAGTAATTTAGATAGGTGTTTTAGTTTTTTTAGTGTTGGCTAGAATTAGCATAGGGTCTGTGTCTAAAAAGTGTCCAGAAAATGTAAAAAGAATAACCTAATGGTTGCTACATGTGCAGGTACGCGATGAAAAATCTGTAGGAAATGGTCTGGTGCAGAGGTCTACGAACCCCATCGACGGTCTGTCATTCTATCCACGGACCATGGATGGTGTCCGTAGATCCCACGTAAATCCCTAAACTTTTCCAAGTATAAGAGTGATCCACGGTCCCAATCTACGGACCATAGATTGACCCACGGATCGCAGACGGGGTCTCGTGGGTCCAAATCCCTAATTTTGTCTGACCCGACCCGGACCCCATTATTTAAAACTCCCCTACTTTGAAATCATTTCCACTTCCCTCCATTCACTCCCCAATCGTTTCAAACACTTCAACTCCCCTAAATCACTCCATAACTCCCTCATTAAATCATCCATTCCAGTCCCCCACAATCCCCACGGTTCCTTTCCATTCCGAATACTATTCATCCCATATTCCACAAAAGGGTCTGGTGTTTGGTTAGTAACGAAGAAGTGGTTTTTGGCCTTGAAAGCATCTATCATCACACAATCCCCCCATTCCCATTGCTATAAGGTAACAAACTTTCTCCTCACTTTGAATTTCGATTCATTGATAGATTATAGGAAGTCAGGGATTGGGTCTTGACCTTGGGTAATTGTTAGATGAAATTTCATGCTAAAATTATAAGTTACAATACCCTTGGAACGATAGATAGTGATTGTGTTGCCTTTTCGTATGAGATTAAGTCTAAATGTAAGTTTCGACTTAGGGTACCAAAGTTTGTCTTCAATACTTGTTAAAATGATTAATCAGAATCCTGAGAATGACAAACTAGCATCATTAAATGTTGAAATGCATGGTTAGACTAGGATGCTGTTGAAAATGGTCAAATAGGTGGGCTTGAAATTTAACCATGTCTGAAACTTGGCACAGATCCCATCCACGAGACCCCGTCTACGGACCGTAGATCAATCTACAGACCGTAGATCAGGTCCGTGGTTGGATGCACCTAAAAATTTCACGAAGTGTGAAAACACGGAGGTGGACAACGGTCCGTAGATTAATATACGGACCGTTCTGCATATCCGTGGTTTCCATCTGCGACCAATATTATTGGTCCTTTGATCCACGGAAGGGTTCCACGGACCGTAGATCAGTCGATGGACCGTAGGTCCCCTCCGTGGATGATCACTGTAGCCGTTGTCTGAATTTTTTTTTGGTCTTTGTTAGTGTTCGTTTTTAGTTCTAAAACTTTTTCGAGTGTGTTTATAGTTAGTTTTGGCACTAATATCGCTTCCACAGGTACGATGGCACCCAAGAAACTAGTCACCTACTCAAAACAGGGGAAGTCAAAATCTGTTGCTCCTAGCTTCAGGTTAATCGATGAGGACACGGACATAGAAAACGATCCAGCATATGTTCCTCCCAACACAAGGACTTCTCCCACTACACCCCGAGCCACCAAAGGCACCCCCTAAAGGTGATTCCCGACGTAGTCATTGTCTCTCAGTCTGATGAGGAGCACACACTGAACGGGTCACCAACTGGTGTTGCTTTCAATTCAGCTACTGGGTCTACGTCTGGCTCCGAGTCTGCCCATGCTTCGGGCTCTAAGTCTAGCCATGCTTCAGGATCCGAGTTTGCCCATGCTTCGGGGTCCAATGCCAATTCAGCCACAGGGTTCGGCCAGAATGAACAAGTAGCCTCATCTGATGAGGTCACTAGCTTAGAGTCAATAACCGTCCCAAGGAATGAGGACCCTACTCCAGTGGTCGGCGAGCCAAACATATGGTGTGTTGAGGGCCAATGGAAAATCTATCGGAATGCCAAGATGAAAAATGACAAAGAGAAGATGGCCCGACTTATTACAGACGAGCGCAGAGTCCTCACAGGGAGCTTGCACACTGTCCCCGATATCCACCATCTTTTTAACCTTCACAAGTGTGACTGGATGGCTCTAGACACAGGGACGTATAGTGAGGAGATTGTACGGGAGTTCTACGCCTCCTATGCCGCCACTCTCCGTGGTTCGATCTCCAAGCGGTCAAAGCCCATAGCCCAGGACCTTCTCACTTCCACTATGGTCCGAGGTTGTCCGGTGGACATATCACATGCCACCATCAGCCGCTTTCTCTTTGGTCCTACCAAGGGTCACTCTTGGGCACTAAACACAACGGAGTTTGATTACAGATGGAATATCGTGTGGAGCGACGCTTTCCAAAAGAATGGTGAGCAGCGAGAGACTGTAATACTATGGTTGGCTAAGTACATTGCTCCAGATGGCGAGAATGCGGAGTGGGTCGCCACACCACGATTTGGTATCCGAAAGGCCACATTAAATTTTGTGGCCAAGTTCTTCTAGTTGTTGGTGCGAAACAGGGTGTGGCCGACAAAAGCTGACAACCAACTCACATGGGACAGAGCGATCATGGTTGAAGCATTGGTAGCAGGAGTGGAGATTGACTTTGCCCGCATGCTGCTGACAGAGATTCACGAGAGGGAATTCAAGACCTCCACTACTTACCCCTTTCCATGTTTGATTTTCCAATTGTGCATGAATTCTGGAGTGCCGATCTGGCATTGTGATAGGTTGGTCCACCCTACTGGGACTTTGGATGTAAGCCTCATTTGTGATAAGGCAAATGTGGCAGCACCTCGCAGAGAGCCCCAAGTTGAGGTACCTCCCTTGGGCACAGATCTTGCAGACACGGTGGGGCAGGCACAGGGCGGTGATCCCAGTATTTCAGAGCACACTGATACTGTCCCAGCCTCCTCTTCCTAGGCTGCTAGTAAGGCTCCTAGCTCATCCAGGTCCACACCACTGTTGGGAGCCGTTGTTGTCTCGTTGACCAGAGTACATAAATTAGAGGCTCAAATGGCTACACTGCTGCATCACATCCAGCCGTGGGTGCAAAAGTCGATTGCCGAGTCTGAGATTAGAATGGAGCGAAGGATGGAAGGCATGATAGACCGGAAGGTCCAGGCCATAAATAAGTGCCTCGATGCCTTTGAATTGTGTGTCCTCGAGCGACCAGCCCCGACCATAGATCTATCCTCTTTTCAGGCCAAGTTAGCCAGTGTTCGGGCCGACATTGATGCCATTCTTGCCGCCCCTATAGTTGAACCTCAGGCTGCACCTACTGTGTTGGCTGATGATACGATGATGGATGCTTTATTCAGTAGGACCGCCGAGGAGAGGCCTGAGCCTACACATACCACAGGTAAGAGGCATCGTTCTAGTCACACTGAGGAGGAGAAATCCCAGAAGAGATAGCGTAGGTAGGAGAAGGAGGCTAGAAAAGTTTTGAGTTTAGATGAGGAGTTGCGCCAGCAAAGGGTGCGTGAGAGTATTGCAGGGGCATCGAGTTCTGCCCTAGTTGTAGAGGTCCCGCTTGTCGTGAGGGCCGTTGTGAACACCACTGAGGGTGCGGTTAGAGTGACTGAGAGCACAATTCAGGGTGCTATGACAGATGATGTGGGCACTACTGAGGGTGACCCAAGTATAGTTTCAACGGGCTCCGGGAAACCGGACCCACCCACTTGTTGACGAATCTTCGGCGCTATGCGCCACAGGTTTGCTTCACCCAATCCATTATCTTTTAATGTTTTTGTGCATTGGGGACAATTGCACCATATATTTTTGGGGGTGGGGTAAATGGATTGTGAGTGATAGGGTGAAGTCTGAGTAACCCAACTCATTATCCTCTCTTGGGGTTTTCTTGCCTGTGTTCTTTCTCCCCAAGAGACTGTTTAATTTCTGTTGAATCGACATGTGTTAGGATCATATAAGTTAGAAGCATGAATAAGAATGAAGCATGATGGTTTATAAAAAAATTGATACCCGTCCAAATTTTGTGATGTGTGCTAGAATTGGCAGGCTAAGATAAGTTAAATGTGTTGGCTCTGAGTATGACATAATAATGAATCAACTTAATAGCATGACTTAAGCTAAAACTTGAACTGCGTAATTTGATAATCTGATAATGAAACTATGTGCCAAGAGTGTGTGAGACTAGTTGATTGTTCAAACAGTTTTTGTGTCAATCTAGAACTTGCCAGGTTAGTCCTGCTAAGACAATCTACTCTAGAGGTTAGGAAGTGATCATAGGCCCTTGTTCTGATAAGTCCGCAAATTGCCTAAAAGAAGAGTCAAACCAAATAAATAAATGCTTCCTTTGATCCAAATGCTTTGAGCCTAAAATTAGACTATTTCTTTCTAAACCCCGAACTCACCTTCCCATAATCGGCAGTGTTGGCCCCGGTCCCTCCTTGGACATGTGCATCTCGACGTAGGCCAAAAGCCTAAGTTGAGGGTGGCTAATGTAAAATAAAGTACCCTCAATCTTGTCCCTGTCCCGACATCGGGTATTGTGTACCTCAACCAATGAAAAATCCAGAAGTTGAGGGTGGCTATGAAAGAGGAAACCGAAAGAAAAATGGGTATGAAAAGAGTTTGATGTTGAAAAAAAAAACAAGGAAAGGATGTGACTTGTTGAAAGCTATAGAAAGAAAAAAAAATGCAAAAATATAAAAATGAAAAGCTACAAAGTTTAAAGTCACATTCATGGTTGAAGAAAATCAAGGGAAATAAGGTAAAACGGGAGGATGGAAAAAATAGGGCAAAATGAGGTTGAAAGCCTAGTGTAATGTCAAGGAGTGTAGAAAGTCACTAAGAAGTACCCATATGTACCACACCTGACCCTGAGCCTATGTTACAAGCCAAGAAAGTCATATAATGATCATAGAGTCTAGTTTGGATAGCCTAAGCAGTGAAGATAAGGGCAAGCCTATGGTACTGAGCACTAACTGTACTTGAAGTTACTTCGGAGTGTGTGTGTTGAATGAATCCTTGTACTCAAAGTCATAGTCATTGTGTGAAAGAAAAGGGATTTTGTTTGAAGTAAAGGCACTAAGTGCATTGTCAGAAAGTTGGTACTTTAGTGATAGTAAAACAGTGTATGTTGTGTGTTGGTTGGTCGATCGTTGTCATGGCTTGATCCGTATGAATTAGCTTGTCGAGTCTAAGAGAACAAATTTTGCACCCGGAAAGTGAGTGGGATAGAGAGCCATGTGATTGCTTGCGCTTGAAATGCTTGCTTCTATACAAGTGTCGTTTAGAGTCTTAGTGTGTCGCTTGAGGACAAACAACGAA
>JAJOOS010013873.1:0-13241 GCA_029582725.1 Solanum chiquidenum
TTAGCATAAATAGCCCACCGAATTCACTACTTACTTTCTTAGTTAGTATACATATTTTATACATTGATGGGGGAGTTTTTGCAAATAGTCACTATAATAAATTTAATTATGTTTCATAGTTATAATTTACTATTTACATATTTACTGGTTATAGCTACAATTTAAGTTGTCTCGTTTGTATAATTTGTGGATTTGTATAATTTGCGGGTACATTTGCACAATTAAGATATTTTTATATAAACTCGAAATAACGAATTTATACAAACACAAACATCTGAACTTTAAACAGTTATACAAATTATATTATACAAAATTACATTATACAAAAGTTATACAAATCATATTATACAAATTCCAAATTATACAAATGTGCGAATTATACAAACTCGAAACCCCAGCCCATGAATTTTTCATAGAATATTTATCGCGAGTAGTAATTAACTAAAACTATAAATATGATGACTAACTAATATATGTTTGCTTAACCATGTAATTTTTCCTACATAGATACCCCACCCACCACCCACCCCATCCCGCACCTTCACACACACACATATATAACCCGGATGATGCCATAAAAAAAAGAAAACAAATAGAATATACAAATACGATATTCAAAAAAAAGAACACGGGAATTCCAAATTTTCTATTTTTATAGCGCTTCACTTTCGGTTATTCGGAATAATCAACTTACGTCTCACTTTTTCATTGATTTGGGTGAAAGGGAACCGTCTACCAGTTGGGAAGCTAGACATCAAGTAACTTGATGATGATAACTAATGTGACGCGCCAGAGTTGGTTGTTGGCACAACAGGGTGGTGCCTTACCGCACCGCAGGTGGACGCACGGTGACGTTGGTGGTGGTGCTTCAGGATTCCGATGTATTGCATCCAAAATTAGAACGAGCTTGTCGGCGGACCACTGCCATCTCATTCTTGAGTGAGCTGGAGCGCATCCATCTTATCCATTGAACTAGCTAGAAGTTATCGCTTCGGGTCGAAGCACTAAAAGAAAAGCATTGGGAAACGCGGAGACATAGGAACCACGGGACCCCCTATTAGTAAAGGAAAAATGAAAGTGCGCTCCTGCACACCAGCGGAAAATGTCCTTTCCTTTTTTAATAATAATAAACAAGGTAAGCTTTATAGCTCCAACCTAATCAAGGGGATTTAATGCCATTTGTATAGATTGGGTTTTATATATATATATATATATTATGATTTCTTAAATAACACATAAATATTTCTAAAATAGTATCAAACACTAAAAACAAGTAAGAAAATCAATACTTATTTTCCAAAAAAATATTTCCATTCGTCTCAAATCACCCTTTTATCTTGATCTGTCAACTGTCACAAGCAGGGGAGGATTTACGTTGAACGAATGGGGTTGAAAAATTACACTATATATAAGATTAAAATTTTAATATACGTGTATATATATATATACTATTGAACCCCCTGAACATATACCAAAGGCGTAGCTCAGTGGTGTTGAGGGTTCATGAATTCGCTCTACGCGAGGTTGCGTGTTCGAATTCAGGCAGAGGCATTTCTTTAATTAGCTTGTATTTTAGGCGTTTTAATTTTTTTTAAATAATAAAAATGCAATCAGAAAATGATGTTTAGTTCCAAATAATTAAAATGCTGATTGGGAATTTAGGATTTATTAGTTTAATCCCTAATTATAAAATTAAATATTAAAAAACCCTTTTCTTCTTGATTTGACCGTTTAATCTGATCCGTTTATATCCGATTTGACCCGTTTATTTGTGGATATTATTTACGTGATTAATTTTTTTTTGAACCCCCTTGATGAAAATCCTCCCTCCGCCACTGGTCACAAGCCTGATCCAATAACTGTGTTACTTCTATAATATTAATGATCATGATTCACGATATGTTTCTTCTTCTTCTTCTATATTACTTGTCGTGTGCACCATTAACACTAGGAAACTTAAATCATGTGTAGTTTTGACATTGTGACTTGTGAGTCTTCTTGTTCATTTAAATTTTGAGCGTGAAAGTATTTGGACTTTTTCACTTACTTGGTTATCTTACGAATTAGTTTTGTATTGTGCAACTAATTTTCAGTAGACATCTAGATTTTCCAAAAATTTGGGGAAAAATTTAACAAATAGTGTTCGTCTATATAATTTGTCATTATTTGACAAATATTTTTGTCAAATAACCCAAATTTCTAAATACTAGAAAAAACTAGTATTTGGGCCAAATCTCATTATTCAGGATCTTCTAAAAACTCAAATTCTACACCAAACTTTTAACTTTTACAAAAACATCATCTATACTAGTTGTTTGCGTTGTATTACATAATTTTTCGTGAAAACCAAAGTAGTGATGAAATATTCAGTGAATATGAAAGTGATGATATGGCTGTTGATGAAAATGATGAACAATCGGCCCAGAGTAACAAAGTCATGTGCTTTGTCTACTTCACGATGTATGAAATGATACTTGCTGCACTCACCCCAAACTACCACATTGCTCCAGTGTTATGGACACTACTTGTTATTTGTTGCAACGAAGATCCAATCGACTTGTAATACAAACTTATGGTTAGTTTTGATAGTTTTTAAAATTTATGGATATAAATCATATTTTCTCTAAAAAAGTGAAATATGTTTCTCAAATTAGAACAAAACAATATAGCATATTACATAAATTAGGACAAAACAATATACTCCCTCCGTCCCATTTTATGTGATGTAGTTTGACTCGGCACGGAGTTTAAGAAAGAAATGAAGACTTTTAAAATTTATGGTCCAAAATAAATGATAGAAATTTGTGTGGCTGTAAATCATTTCATTAAGGGTAAAGTAGATATTTTATGGTGAAATTGCTACTTAATATAAAAATGTGTCATTCTTTTTAAACTGACTAAAAATGAAAGTAAGTCATATAAATTCGGACGTAGCAATAATTAAAAGTTGTCCCACCAACAAAAGTTATGGTACTATTCCTTTCCCAAGTCTCCCACGTTAAAAAATACTCTATACTCTAATTTTCCGAAACTTTTTGATATAAATTTAAATTTACTCTTTGATTCAAATAATTTACCCCTTAATATAAAGCTTTATGATATAACTTTAAATTTAACCAGCCTCAATATTTATAGGACACGACACCAATAAAATTTGTGCCACTTTAATTAGTGATACCGTCGATTTTCCTCGTAACAAACTAAATTGAACATCGGGGTTAGGGGTAGCTGGTTGGAGCTAAATCCCAAGTTGGATTTAGGTATTCAACTGCCAATATCAAATTCCAGATTTATTTCTCTCTCTACCTCGATGGCTTCGCTTTTAAATACTCCCTTTTCACCCCTATCCATTTTCTTCTTTCCTTTTTCGTCGCCTTTTCAATGGCTTCCCTTTTCGCTCTCCGAATTTCCAGTTTACACAATCAGTAAGTTCTCTCCCCAAATTTTCTCTTTTATGTTTACTAGAATGCATCATCGTTTTATCGAATTGTTGAATCCTGAAATCTGCCAGTTAAATGGAAGAGTCAACGCGAACAATTTGCACCTTTGTATTTCTTAATCGTGTAATGTGCTTAGTATAAATATTTGTTGTTATCAGTTCAATCCCTGAAGCTTTTGCCTTTTAGTACATCAGATTCATTTCTGAGATGGAAATGTTTGAGGGGGGGGGGGGAGCCAGTCTGTGTTTGGGGAATTAATAAACATTGGTTAATGGTGGAGTATATTTGTGGATTTCTTCTTGTTCCGTGAGTTAAAGGAATGGAAATTTTAAGTTGAGATACCGAAATCAATAAATTGGGAAATCATCCCCCCTCTTGAGCTAGTTTTTGGAGTTAGTTAGGCCCAGGATTCATTTCTTTACACTATCTTGTCTAATAATAATTTTGGGAATCGATGATATAACTAAAATGGAAATTAAAAGGAAACTTGATTTATAAAGCATCAATATTTCTTTTTCCTTTTTGTTTTGTTAATTGTGTAAATCAATTTATTCAGAGTATGGTACAATAGATGAAATCATGAAAATGTATTGGTACAATTAAAAGAGATTGGCTGAAATGGAGGAGTGACTTAAGAGGTTTCTAATAAAGTGAATGTCAAGTTCTATCAAATGATTGTGAACCATTAATATTATGTGGGAACGAATGTTGGGCTTCTAAGATCAATATATCTGCAAGATAAGGATGTTAAGATGGATGTGTGATCATACTAGATTGGACAAATTAGAAATGATCACCTTTGATAAATGGGAGAAGTACATGTAGAAAATAGACTGAAGCAAGAACATAACACGGTGAAAACAAATGGTCAATATAGTATCAACTAGTTGGTATCAAAGTTAAGTTGTTTTACACTTCAATCTAGTTTGGCAAGGTATTCTTGTTGTGTTGGAGACTTGTATCAGTGTAGAGACAAGTGTGAGATTTTGAGAAAATCTACTTTTAGAGAACTCTTTATTTACCTTGAAAGATAATTTATTTACTAATATTCACATGAAATATGTCCAAATTAGAATGGTGTGGATATAGAGAACTCATATGTCAACCACAACTGTCAACTAGCTTGGTGTGGAGTATTATTGATTGATTTTAAATAATAAGTGCAATGTGAATAAGTCTTCAAGTGTATACAATTCAAGAAAGGAAGGAAAAGGTTTTACTATCATCCAAAATGACAAATGCTAGATTTGATGCTTCTTAGATGGTTGTCCTTCATCCAGTGATAAGTTCCACTTAACCAGTTCAGTTTAGTTGTCTAAAATTGTGTGTGAGAGGAGTGTAAATCATCCCACTAACAAATTACCTGCTAACCTTAGATGAGTTTAGTCAGGAGGCTATAAACACCATCTGCAGAAAAGGTCCAAGCAAGTCTACTAGGTTTGGGGTTCTTAAATTGAAATCACCATCAGAATCTCTAAATCATAGATATTTGTCAGTATACAAAGGTAGATTACAACGTCCTTGAGACGTCTGAATTCTTCATATGTCAGCCATTAAATAGAATTCCCTGATGGATCTTCTGTGCTGCAGAGAAATTGTCAGATCATGGAACTTAGCAAAATCTGGTTCTAAGAAACTGTGTTCATCTAACATAAATGTGAATGAGCAGAGTTTTGGCTGTGTAAAATATGTCGTTCTGCAAGGACATCTTTCTGGATCATTGTCCCAAAAGATTCCAGTAAAATGCATTCCTTCAGAAGCACTAGAATCAGTGGCAGCTTCAGGCAACCCTGACCAAAACATTATTATGGTGGACTCTTCTATAGTCAGTAGTCACAGGGATGAGATGGAATTCAGCCGAGTCAATTGTCTTGTGTGGGTACTGCATGAGTCTGCAAGAAGCTTTTCAGTTGCAGTACAGACCCTTGAATTGGCAAAAAATAGGCCTGAGCTTGCAATGGCATGGGTTGGGGTGGATGTGCATGCCTGGCATAAAAGCATTGCATATCAGGTATGGAAGTACAGCCTGCATTTCCGCTAGTAGAGATTTCTGACACTGCATTTTGTGGTTCAGTTTTAAATTGTGAAGGTTAATCTCAATCGTGCTTCCATATTGAACACCTAGCTCATAACTATAATAATTGTCAAGTTCGCGAACTTTGTAACGTATGCAACAAATAAAAGCATGTGCTGCTTCACAGGTAGCAATTTATGCTTTGTTCAAAGCAGCAATAGAAGTGGAAGTGTTTCTTTCTCGCAAACGCAGCAACAATGTTTCTTCTGTTCATGAAATGTAAGTTTGACTATCTTGAACTTTTCCACAAATGGACATTCGTGTATTGTCATGTAGTTTTAAGTGTTAAGCTTATCAATTTCTGGCTGGCTCAGTTTTTATTTCTCCTCTGATAATATTCGTTGTGGAACCCACATCATGAACTCCTATGTGTTTGTGTGTCTCTATATATGGAGAAGGAAACTGCATGTCACGATTTGACAATTTTGTCCTTTTTCTTATTTTCATGTTCTCCTCCTTTTTGTTTTACATCAGTTTATCCCCAATCACCGAATTTCTTGGAGAGCGCATTGAAAATCAGTTGAATTTGAGGAATCCGAAGTTGGTGCAATGGTTTAGAACACTGGAGCTGCCACGGATTGCAGGAATGTTCATTCCTCTATTCAAGAAATGGTCTGTGGACTATGCAGGAAGGTATGTCCTTAAAGACATTGCTTTGTTATCAGGTTATTTTAGCTGTCTTCATGATGCAATTGAATGCTCTTGAACAGTAATCCTCTGATTGATATTGCACATATTCGCCATATCTCAGTTAATAAAACATCTAATACAGAACTATTCAGTGGTGTTGCAGGAAATATCTTGGCAATAAGTTGTTGCACAGCAGTGCGGAAATTAGATTCAGGGCGAGTTTCTTGTCCTTTGTTTTCAGCTTCAGTTGAAGATGCACTAGTAGAGGTCATGAACTTGTCACATAGACTTGTTTCAATTGATAAATTGCACTATTTAGCTACTGAGGCTGGATTCGAAGAGGACTTCTTGTTCCATTTTGGTAGAAAAGTTCTACCAAGTAACAATATTGAAGATGTAGAATTTTGGATAGGATTGGTTCAAAGAAAACTCAGTAATGCATTTCACAGAGAAAATGTGATTGCAGACAAGCATAATTTTCACGACAAGGTTAGCATTTACTAATTGGTTTGTAGCCGATTTATTCTGTTAATGATCTCTTTTTTACTGTTGCACAAAACCTGTGGAATACGTCCAAATATATGATATCTCGACGTACGTTTAGGTCTTGAATTCAGAGAGAGAAGGTTACATCTACATGCAATTTTTCTCTCTGTATTTTGTCAATTCTGTCTTTTAATGTTAAAGAAACTCCACATGGGACTGATTTTGAGTTGATAAACACCTTTTTCTTCCTATTTCTATAAGTTTCGATAAAAAAATTGATGATTGGTTGAAAACCATGAGGTCTCAAGTTCAAATACCACCGGAGGCAAAAATACAAGTGATTCTTCTCATCTGTCGAAACCTTGATGGACAAAGTTATCCTGTACCTATGCTGGTGGGAGGTAGAAGGTAACCCGTGGAATTAGTAGAGATGTGCGCAAGTTGGTCAGGACACTACAATTATGAAAAAAAAGGAAGATTGACAATAACAATATTAGGGAGTAGTTAGTTGGCGGAATTAAAGGTTTGCCCTGGCTAAAAAGACAATGAAGGTTGTTCTGTAATTTGGATGCATCAGTTACTTGTAATTGCGACAAAAAAAAGGTTATATATTGAACTGATTGTAGTTTCAAGATCTGACAGGTTCAAGAAAATAGTTTAGCTACCCTGGGACTTTTTGCATATCTGGGAAGAGAGACAAGATTGTTCCTCTCGGAAATGGGTGTAAAGGATCTTGATGAGCAAACTAGAGATTTTCTGAGGTATTTAAAAGAGAGCCTACTTTCCGTACTCTAGTCTGTATGGCCTGTACATTTGATTGATATTGGACAATTTTGCACTTTCTCCTTGCAGTTGCTTAGAATGTGGTAGCCTTCTTATGCATCCAGAATTCTCCACTCTCTCTGAGTATCAGCTCTTCATGGAGGTTAGTGTTTAAAATAACTTGGAAATTATGAAAGAAATAAACAATTGCTGCTGAAAACAACTCTCGCAGGTAGTAGCCAATGAAATTGGATGGCTCGACTTTTATGCTGAATCTGCTAGCAAGTTTTGTGTCAAAAGAAGATCCAAACAACATCCAATTCAAGCGGAGACAGAAATAATTTTGTACACTGTTTTAACTGTATGCTATGATGTTATAGCTGGATTCGCCCACTATAACAATTCTGCACAGCAGCCATTAGATGCAAAGTTACTGGACTTCTTGCTTCAGAGGTATCAAATCATCTGAGTATGTATTGGAAGTCTCTAACATAAATGTAGCTCACTCTTAAGCTGATTTCTGTTAATCTCTTTAGTCAGAGTCTGCTGTCTGTATGTCTGGAGGACTACTGGGCCGCTTATGATAGAACAGGGTATGTTGGATTTAATGACAAAATTTAGTCTTCTGTTGCTGCACATTCCAATGATGAGTTGCCTATCCTCTTAAACAGAGAAGTGCAAAAATTTACTGATAGAAGTGCATCTGATCCGGCAGCATCTTTGTTTAGTAAAGGTGGAATGGGTTCATCCATCATATTGGACGTGAAAGAGAAGCCAATACATCAATATAGATCTAGATCGAATCAGGTACAAGCACCAGATTTAATAAATAGGGACTGCTATACTGAGTTTATTCTCTAGTGAATCACTCTTGGTTCAAATGTTTCGATTACTAAATAGACTGGCCGTCTAGAAAATGCATCTATAGTCATCTAATACCTCTTAACTCGGCAATCAGTTTCTGAAGCCCTTTATAGACTGATAATTTCTTTTATCAAATGACAGGCCACCAGCTCTGCTGTGATGGACCCTGTGACACTGGTGGAGTCGGAATGCTCTACTGCACCCAAACCAATGCATGAAAATTTACTAAGAAAATCTATGACCAAGCTGATATCTGCAAGTGTTGTAAGTTATTATCAAGTTATTCAATCATATCAAAAGAGTATGCTCTATAGTAGTTAATTTTTTATTGCATTATGCTATAGGATTTCTGGATGGGTACTGAATTGCTCTTTACAGACGTATCGGATGCTTTAGAGCTACTTATAAAGCAGTTGAAAGGCCGTCAACTCACCAAAAGGGAGAGAAAGAAAATGAAGAGAACGCTGGGTGATATAGCTACCCTTGTTCCCATAACCATCTTAATGCTAATCCCTGTAAGGATCAACTATATCAAACAACAGATTTTTGTTCCTTCCGCTCAAAGCTTATATTTTCTGCTGAATGAACTTGTCTTCTGGTCAACTTCATGCTCTATGCTAGAAATGTTTTAGCGCCTATAGAACTTATATGCCGAGGTTGAAAGGACTACAATGTAAGCATGCTAAAGTCTTTTTTTAAAAGGAAATGATCCGGAAAATGTGCCACGTCTATCCTGGTTCTCAAGATTACCAAAAAGAATTAAAAAATTAATCGCTCGTTTCCACGAAATTGTATTAATGGTAGCGGATTGATTCTCATAGTTGCTGTACAATATACTTTCAACATGAACAACCTTCATCTAGTTTCACAATGTCAATGTGAAAAATATTTTTTTCCTATTGTTCTCACAAATAAAAGAGCTTCTCAAAGATTCAGTGTGTTAAATTTATAGGTTTCCGCAGTGGGTCATGCAGCAATGCTAGCGGCAATCAAGAAATATGTCCCAAGTTTGGTAATTAACTGTAATCTATCATTCTATACATTATTCCTTTCTGTCATTTGCTTATATGTTAATCTTTGTGGCCCAGATTCCTTCTCCGTTTTCTCCTGAAAGGCTTGATCTAATGAAACAATTAAAGAGAACGAAGAAGAAAGAAGTCCAAGCTCGAAGCAGCAAAGACAACCCTTCTTCTAAAGTTGTAGAGTGAATGCAAGCTGCGGGAAACAACCTCATTATCATGGTGTTGGTGCAGCTTAACTTCTGTAGAGTGGCAAGAGGCGTTGCACATATACCTTATTATAGCCAATGCAAGAAACTATCAGTAAGAGGAAACAGAAACAACACATTTTCACAAGCACATGTACACACAGATCCTGCTAAATTTAGTTCTAGAGAAAGCAACTTTGATTTTGATCAACTGTATTTTCTCTAGGCATCATCTGACAATTGTTCATATTTATCCATTGTTTAAAACGAAGCTTTCGAGTTTCTAAATTTCTAATCGTTGCAATTATCTGACAATTGTTCATATTTGTACAGTGTATGCTTATGAGCTCTTAGTAGCATTTTCTTTTTACCGAGGAACAGGTGAATGTTTTTAAAATATAAGCAGACGTGGGACACAAAAAGAAAATATTTTAGGTACTCTTGAGTCGAGTTTTTTTCCCTAGATAGATAGCATAACTGTAAACAGAGGCGGATCTAAGAGGGGTGAGCGTGTTCATCTTAACTTTTTTTCAGCAAAAAATTACATTGTTGTGTATATAAGGTAGTAATATTTTTTATTGTTTATGTGTGTATATATAGATCTTGAATCCTTTGAACACAAGACTAGAAGTTAGCTTAGTGATTTAGGGTGTTCAAAATCAGTTGAAGTTCCACGTTCAAATTCCGGGCACTACAAAAAAAAATTGAACCTGTAAAAACCAAGAGAGATGGAACCAAAAAGATTTTTTATCTTTATTTTCCATTTATTGGGTG
This sequence comes from Solanum chiquidenum, assembly GCA_029582725.1. NCBI lineage: Eukaryota > Viridiplantae > Streptophyta > Magnoliopsida > Solanales > Solanaceae > Solanum > Solanum chiquidenum. The sequence continues at coordinate 10,238 of JAJOOS010013873.1, forward strand.
TGGTGGGAGATGAGAGAATTTTATTTATTCTATTTTGTAAAATACAACCAATATGATCAATGAATGGATAAAATCGTACACCATTTCGAACATTTCATCGAAGTTGGATCCAAATATGCACAACAAAAGCTAGAAGTTAAGCAAGACAACATGACCAAATGTTAAACAACCAAAAAAGAAAAAAAACAGCAAAATGACGCTTTTCTTATTCCTTTTTATTACAAAAAGGCGAATTAGGTACCAAACACAATCAAATTCAAACAATTAGAAATCGGTAGAGAGAGGAACATGGTCGCCGTAGTTCATGAACACATTGCTATAGATTAAACCGGCCAAGCCACCACCAATGAGTGGTCCAACCCAATAAATCCAGTTACCAGCGAAGTTGCCACTGGCAACTGCGGGCCCAAAAGAACGGGCTGGGTTCATTGAACCTCCGGAGAATGGGCCCGCAGCCAAAATGTTGGCACCAACAATGAAACCAATGGCAATGGGTGCAATTGTACCCAATGATCCCTTCTTCGGGTCAGCTGCTGTGGCGTACACAGTGTACACCAATGCAAATGTGATGATAATTTCCATTACAACTCCTTCAGTCGCTCCTACACCAGCTGCCACACCGTGGATTGGAACAGCCTGCGGAGAAAGAAAAACAGAGATATTTTTGAGAAATCAATTTACAATTCAATCTTAAATTATAATTACGACTTCAGTTTCAAACAAGTTATAATCGGCTATCACTAAATCATAATTTGAAAACTAATTACCAATCCGCCGGTGGCAAATTTGAGGAGGCAGCAAGCAACAATGGCACCCAAAAGCTGTGCGACCCAGTAAAACAGGCCGGTAAGAAGGGTGATTTGGCCGCCAAGAGCTAAACCAAAAGTAACAGCGGGGTTAACGTGACCACCGGAGATGTTAGCACCAATAGAAACGGCCACGAAGAGAGCAAATCCATGGCAAACTGCGACCGCAACTAGTCCCGCAGGATCAAGAGCTGCATCTGCTGTCAACTTATCTGCAAAATATTTAGAATAATTAATTATCTAATTCAAAATTTCCCAAATTACCTACTTAGATCCAAAAATAGCGTTACGTTGCATGGAATGATCAATGGCTGCATTATAAATATTTAATGTTTTTGTTTTCGATCTATGAGTAATTTTCTTAAATAGCGTGCTCAAACTATAAGGAGGAGGAAGAGTTAGTAAGTACTGTAGGCAATGGCAGATCCAACACCGGCGAAGACGAAAAGCAAGGTGGAGATAAATTCAGCAACATAGGCCTTAATAGACCCACCACTGAATGAATCGTCAAAACGTCCAAAAGCTATACAAGGCATTTTGAGACCAAATTAATTAAACGCTGCAATTGACAGAGAGAAGAATATTGCTTTTGGATGACCCAAGAGTCCTTTGTTTGCACCTATATATACTGCAAATATAACAATAAAATATGTTGCATGTCAATTAATGCACATCATGAGTTTTTGCACCATATTGTATATTTTCTCTGTGTCCACAATTAATTGTTATGTGACGATTTTTAAAAGTTAATTTGATTAATTTTTCAATATTTTAAACAAAAAATTTAGATATTCAAAATCTATACAAAAAGTACTATACATTACAATTTTTTGCATATCAAATTATGAGTTTATATCTACTACTATTATTGAATTTTTACTTATAAATTTATGCTCATATTTCAAAAGTATTCAAAAACAGAGCCAAAATTTTAATTTTATAGATTCTAAATTATTTTAAAATGAAGACTATAAGAGATTATAATGGGTTCTAAATCTAATATGTGTATGTAATCAATAAACTTCTTGATACAAATAGTTTATTTAAGTAAAAATTATTGGATTCAGTCAAACTCATAATCTCCATCCTCTAAAAGTATTCGATTTAGATGAACTCAGTATTAAGTGTATATATCCAATCAGGTGTTTTATTACAAAACTTAGCTGTCACTAACATGTCTTTTTTTCGGAAATGTCTCGAAGTTGATCGATCAAAATATTAATGATCATCCATGTGAACCGATCGTTATTATTTATTAAGGCATTTTGGGTGGTGACCCTTGTGAACAAAATAATGATTAAGAAAAAGATTTTGTGATATCTGCGTGACTATATAATGGGGGGTTTAATCTGGTCTACAATGTGCATCCACCGACCATCAAAATGGAGAATGGAGTGCTTGTGATGGAATTTGCTGGAGTTTCTCTAGAGTTATTTAGAATATGTTTGGTAGGTAAAAAAATACTCTTTTTTTATATATAAAACAATTATTCTTTTTATTATTTATATATTTTTGGTTTGGTATATCGTGAATAAAAAATTTATTATAAAAATATTTATATATAATATAATCGCTAAATACATGATTTTATGAAAAAACTATAAATTCATGGTCACCATAAAATGCATAATAAATTTGCCCCCTATGTAATGATCCCACCATTAGTAACTCAGGAGGTGGTTCTAACTAACTAGCATGTACTTGCAACGTAGTTGTTATATAAATAAATAAATTAAAGATTCTTTTTCAAAAAACAAGAAGAATATGTTTTATTAGAAAAAATATTTTGACCGGTCAATCAAACATTGAGAAGATTAAAAAATATTTAACTTTATATATTCCAAACATACACTACAATAAAAATAATTTTAAGCGATAATAAATATGCTCACTAACAAAGAGCATTAAAGTTTTTACAAATATTAATTAACTTGTTAACATGTTCGCGCTTCGCGCGATCATGACAAATATTTTTAAGACAATTTCTTTCATAAATTAGCACATACTAAAAAAGAAGAAATATGATCAATACTTTGGTAAAAGCTTTAAAATGTTTATGATAATTGTTTCAATTTATAAGATACTATTTTCATTATTTTATTGGGGTGAAAAGAATATGTTTAATATTTTGAAAAAAAAAATGCTAACTTAATTTTCTGCTTAATTTTTTATTTGTCGTGGATCATCAAATGAAACGT